>SKCR01012634.1:0-12206 GCA_019454045.1 Zanthoxylum bungeanum
ATGAAGAGATGAACAATGAAATTCTGAAATACATATGTGAAGAAAAGAGGAGAAAGATGACGACCAAAAGGAAGAGCAAATGTCTGACCACATGAAATCTCATGACTTCAGGAGAAACATCACTGTATTGGGGAGTACACATCGAGGACACCGCCCAGAGCTTGACAGAAGGACACAACCATTCAAAGTCAAGCTTCATACGAGACCTACTGATTTTCTTTCTTTCCTTTCAAGAACTACTGGTGCAATAAAATTCAAGAAGGTGGCACGAGCACTGAATGAGAAAAAATTCTTCTGGCCACCTCATCGTTGGAAGAGATCCTTCAAAAACAACGCACATGGGATTGTCCTTAATCGGACGTCCCCAAAACCACGCTGAAACCTCATTGACGGATGGACTTCAGAAACATCTGGCTGAAGAAGTAAAATTCAGCGCAAGTAGGGAGGCAACCCATGCAATTTTTATAATTTCTGTTTTCATATTTTGTGTCCACATATTATAGAGTTTTTTATTTTGTGTGTTAATTTTGCAGGGAAAAAACACAGATGGAGCATTTAAAGTAGAGCAAGCCAGTAAAAATGGGGATATCATGGAATAAAGATTGACAAAATCGCGAAGATAAAAATTCAATTCATCAGAGATGGCAGAGTAATGAATCAACTCTTGAAACAAATCTTAGTTGATATGTTTTATTGGAAATCAAAAAATTGAATATGTTTTGTGTGATCTTGGAGCTAGTGTCAATTTGCTTCCATTTTCGGTTTACCAACAACTTAATATTGATGAGTTAAAACCAACCTCAACTACTCTTTTACTTGCCGATAGATCAATCAAGGTACCCAAAGGAATTGTAGAAGAGGTGTTGTTACAAGTCGATAAACTCATATATCCTGTGGATTTTATTGTCTTGGAAATATAACCTGTAGTAGACAGTTATAAGTCAATTCCCGTAATACTTGGTCGCCCATTTTTAGCAACAGCTAACACTTTAATTAATTACAGGAATGGAATCATGAATTTTTCTTTTGGAAACATGACGATGGTGTTAGGGTTGGTGCTCGGAGTGCCAATCCGGATCATATTTATGTCTGATTCATGAATACGAACAATTTTTTTCCATAATATTACCTATTTATGGTAGTACATCTTGCTTTTATATACATATTCGATCTAATTACGATTAGATTGAAACTATATGATTTAGTGATATGTATATATTAGACAAAGACTCGATAATATATTTTGTAGTGCGCAGTTACAAATTAGTTTGTAACTGACACTGGGAAGTATCACTACTAGAAGTATATTATCAAATAAAGTTCCTGGTCAAGATTTACTGACACGGGTCGGTTAGTAAAATCCGTTGAGACCAGTATGTTGGGATCAAATCAGGGAGGCGCATCGGAAGGAGCGCGGTTCGGGTGAAATCGTAGTTTAAAATTTTTAAACTTACGAATAAATTATTCAATATCAAATATTAATAATTCATTCATATTTCACCTAAACATATTTTATTCGATGTCATATAACGACATAAATAATATTGAAACACCGCCGAAACTTTTACGAAAACGTTTTTCCGCAAAATAGCATAAAAAAGAGTTTCCGGCCGAACCGACCGACCAATGCTCATGGGGGACTACCCAGGTCAGCCCCTCTAAACATTTGGACAGTACGTAGGCTGCCTGAACAGTGACAAGTTCACTGTTTGGGCTGCGGTTACCCGGTAACTTCATTTTTCACCGTTTCGCTTATTTTTACTCCGAAATAATTTCCGATAAATATTTTTCTTGGGCAATTAAAATAAACTAATTTATTCTAATTACTCAATAAATAAAAATTGAATTTTATCAGAAAAATCATATTTATCATTAATTACAATAAGACCCCAAAGTTTGCAATTTAATCATTTTAGTTTTTAAATATGTCAATTACATATTTAATTGATTCCAAATCAATCCCAAAATAATTTTTACAATTTTGCAACAAAACCAGAAAATTTTCCAGATTTGCGCAATCTGCCCAGTAATTTTCCAGAATTATGAAAACAGCCCAGAACTTTTATTAATTGCAATTTGACCCAATTTGTTCAAACACCATCAAGATCAGATCAATTAATCACCAAATTTGACATACATCAAATATACATCAAATTATAACATATATATGAAAAGCCCCAAAATTTGAGTGGGTTAAGAACCCTAATTTCATAAAATACTCAAATTGGACAATTTACATTAAATTGACAAAATTCAACACTTTAATCATTCAATTACCACACCAATCAAGTCTCACCATCATGAAATTAATCAAGAACAATTCTAGGTTAATTATGAATGGCTAATCAACTCTAGAATGGCAACTTTAATTTTCTAAATAATTTATTAAGCTTAATTACAATAATAAGCAAATAAATTAATCATACATGCATAAACATCCTCCAAACAAGCTTCCAACAAATTTAATTACAAACTTAAAGAGTAGAGAAACAAACTTAACAACACAATTTAAGTTAAGAATTTATAGAAACATTTTCTATGTAGAAAGAAAGTGCAAGAAACTTACAAAAATCCAAACTTTTGGCTTTGTTCTTCCTTTCTTTCTTCAAATTTCTCTCAACTCTCTTGTAATGTTTTGTGTGAAGTTGTTTTAGATTTTGAAAAATGAAACAAAACCATTTTGTTGTCCAATTTTTCCAAATTGCCGAATCCAACAACAATAAAATAAATAACAATTATTTAAATTTGTTTAATTTCAATTCGCACACAATTTGCTTTATAAAGTTAACAATTATTTTAATAAAGCAAACACCAAATGGACCACTAATATCAAGCCATTAAAAAGAAAAAACCATTATAAAGATATTCATAATTTTAATTAATTTAATTATTTAAACAATTAAACAATTAATAATTAAATATAAATATCTTAAATATATGTATTATATTTACATTAAATATCTCAAATACATATATTAACGATATATGCCAAATCTCACAATTTGATATTCAATTAATGTGTATTTAATAAAATCAAGTATTAAATACAAATACACATTAATTCGGAAATGATCGTTAGGTCCCGTTTGCATGTATTTTTCGTTTAACCATTAAACGAGTTATAAATAATCAATATTATTCATAACAGTTGCCCTAGTGCTCTACGAGTATATTTCATTAGTGAGACTCTTTAGATTCAGACATATCCGTCACGAAATCCAATTTCGTGTCCACAATTCACCCACCCGTAAAATTATGACCCCATGGATAAACTCGCTGAATCATACAGGTCGAGGTCACTGCATACGTATAATCCCTCTGTCACAGGTATCCGGATTATCCCTGAGATATATATATAAACGCAAATCTCTATAGGAATAATATCGTCGACGTATCTATTAGTAATCTCTAAATAACATTCGAAACTCACTTCCGGATTGTACTATGGCCATAGATTTAACAGATTGCTAATCATATGATGGACTACCTATGCTCTGTACACAGACTGATGGATCCTTTCTTGATACACACAGGATATCATGAGCATGAGTCCACACCCAACGAAACAGGCGGAGGTATGATCTAAATAGATCGGTGATGTGACTGCCATCTAAGTGTGGAGGATAACTCATATATCCACAGTGGTATCTCAAGTCAAAGAATCACTATGCTACTCAACCCGAGAAGATTCCTATTGACGTTGGTGTACCATCTATTAGGAAATATTCGGTGAGTCGTTCAATGTTTATCAAATAAACACCTACACGTCTATACGAGTCTCCCAAGACTCATGGTTCATTGGGATAAACCATCGGACCAAGTCCGATATACGACATGTACTGGTCTCAACAGATTTTACTAATCGACCCGTGTCAGTAAATTTTGACTAGGAACTTAATTTAAGGATATACAACTTATAGTGACA
Source organism: Zanthoxylum bungeanum (assembly GCA_019454045.1). NCBI lineage: Eukaryota > Viridiplantae > Streptophyta > Magnoliopsida > Sapindales > Rutaceae > Zanthoxylum > Zanthoxylum bungeanum. Next base: position 3,926 of record SKCR01012634.1, read on the forward strand.
CTTCCCAATGTCAATTACAAGCTATGTTGTAACTGTGCACTACGTTGTAAATCCTAGGGTATTTGTCTAATATATATACATATCACTAAACTAAATTTAGTTTCAATCTAATTAATCTAATCGAAATTAGATCGAATACGTATATAAAAGACAAGAGGTGCTTCCATTAAATTAGTAATATTATGGAAAAAGGTATTGCTCATATTCATGAATCAGACATAAATACGATCCGGATTGGAGCTCAAAACACCAACCCTAACAATTTCTCTCACTTGCTCTAATGCCAATCCATGGTATCATATACATATCCTAATGTGTATCACATACTCATGGCCCTCTAGAACTCACTTAGCGCTCAAGAGGTAGGTAACAACAAGTAAGCCCGCTATGACATATTGAGTTTGTCCAACAAACACAATCATTTTCCTTAGCAAACATCATTCATATTTTTGTAGAAACTAAGTTCTATATAAATATGACTCAGATGCCATATCAATATTGTGCTTCAGCTACTAAATTGTCTAAATATTTATGGATCAAATCCAAAATACTTTGTAGACAACCGCAAACACAATACTAATAACAAACTTCTAATCTTCGAGGTCACTATGCAACTTCATAAGTCAATACTTCATAAGTTGCAACTAACTCCACTCTTGTAGTGGAATCATCTATGACACTCCCACTGCATCATTTCTGACTCTTTATGACTAGACTGTCTAACGTCATAATTAGACTCAAAACTAATCTAACCCTAATGGTTGCGGATTTATTCTCCATTAATTAGAAACTTGTTCTTAATATCTCAAAGATAATAAAGAACATGTTTCAAGACTCATCTTATGGTCTAGAGGATATCAAAATAACTCAAAACAATTACGATTAAATTGATATCTCTAATCGCACTCAATATAGTATTCATTATGGCATCATCCTATGATGCATAAGATTGATTTAGACATTCTAATCAATATCTCTTTCGAAAAAGGAATCATCCTTTATGAAAGATGAATACTATACATAAGACACACACTAACTGTCATACAAATAGTCTTGTTGCGTCCAAGAGCATCTCACAAGTCTCTTAGTTTTATATCTTATATAAAACTTTATATCAAATATAATAGAGACTACTCCCACTACTTTAAATGAGAAAATAAGACTGAGGTAAACCTTTTTACCTCATAAACATCCCATTATTACATTAATAATGACAATGTCATTATGATGTAAAATACTAGAAATAAATTTGCACGCTCCCAATAACCCTTCAATCCCTTATGTATTCTCTATGCTTTGATAAAATCAGACAATCTGACTAATATCAAAATTAGAAAACACAAATTTCCAGAAAGCTCACATGAGTCTACAATAGGCTCTATAAGCTAATATACTAAATTATAATATTAGCATAATACAAACTCCAGGGACATTCCAAAAAATGAATTCTTCAAACTAAGAACTCACAATGGATCTCTTATCTGAAGAAACGATTCAGAAACGCCACTTTGTATTCATTAGCTAAAATATACAATTAATATCATTATTAACCATCAGATCCAAATTTTTCAATCAGTGCGACTAGAGACAAGTTTCCTCGGAATCTACAATAGATTGCTGAGAATAACTTTTCTCACTGTCATACTATAAAGGTCAAACCTTTAATAAGCTCACTGTGATTTTGCTGCGTAAACCATTTGTATATTTTATGAACGATTCATAATCAAAGCTCAATCAAGTTCCAAACTTGATCGTAGTAAGCTATGAACAATCTTAGATCTATGGTCTAATGCTAAATTCCGGAATCGATATCAAATATCGTTTCCACTATAAGTTATATGATAATTTTCTTCGATAAGAAAACTACAAAATCATTAAGTATCAAATATTTTGCTAATTATTCTGACATCCTATAGCACTTATATGGAAGTAATAAAATGGTATTTTCATCTTATTAATTATATAGTTCCATTTACAGTTTATCACCTATTTGACTTCAATAAGTCAAGTCTTTTCTACAATAGTTAACATCCAATGTTACACACTAAGTAATAAACAATTTTATTACTCGAGATCGTAGAAAAGATATTCTATCAAATCCAATTTCGTTTACCATTAAACGAGTTATAAATAATCAATATTTTTCATAACAGTTCCCTAGTGCTCTACGAGTATATTTCATTAGTGAGACTCTTTAGATTCAGACATATCCGTCACGAAATCCAATTTCGTGTCCACAATTCACCCACCCATAAATTATGACCACCATGGATAAACTCGCTGAATCATACAGGTCGAGGTCACTGCATACGTATAATCCCTCTGTCACAGGTATCCGGATTATCCCTGAGATATATATATAAACGCAAATCTCTATAAAAATAATATCGTCGACGTATCTATTAGTAATCTCTAAATTAACATTCGAAACTCACTTCCGGATTGTACTATGGCCATAGATTTAACAGATTGCTAATCATATGATGGACTACCTATGCTCTGTACACAGAAGTGATGGATCCTTTCTTGATACACACAGGATATCATGAGCATGAGTCCACACCCAACGAACATGCGGAAGTCTGATCTAAATAGGTCGGTGACATGACTTCCATCTAAGTGTGGAGGATAACTCATATATCCACAGTGGTATCTCAAGTCAAAGAATCACTATGCTACTCAACCCGAGAAGATTCCTATTGATGTTGGTGTACCATCTATTAGGAAATCTTCGGTGAGTCGTTCAGTGTTTATCAAATAAACACCTACACGTCTATACGAGTCTCTCAAGACTCATGGTTCATTGGGATAAACCATCGGACCAAGTCCGATATACGACATGTACTGGTCTCAACGGATTTTACTAACCGACCCGTGTCAGTAAATCTTGACCAGGAACTTAATTTAAGGATATACAACTTATAGTGATACTTCCCAATGTCAATTACATGCTATGTTGTAACTGTGCACTACGTTGTAAATCCTAGGGTCTTTGTCTAATATATATACATATCACTAAACTAAATTTAGTTTCAATCTAATCGAAATTAGATCGAATACGTATATAAAAGACAAGAGGTGCTTCCATTAAATTAGTAATATTATGGAAAAATGTATTGTTCGTATTCATGAATACGATCCGGATTGGAGCTCAGAGCACCAACCCTAACACAGTACATATCGTATATCGAGACTTGGTCCGATGGTTTATCCCAATAAACCATGAGTCTTGGGAGACTCGTATAGACATGTAGGTATTTATTTGATAAACTTTGAACGACTCACCGAAGATTTCCTAATAGATGGTACACCAACGTCAATAGGAATCTTCTTGAGTTAAGTAGCATAGTGGTCCTTCGACTTGAGATACCACTATGGATATATGAGTTATCCTCCACACTTTGATGGCAGTCACATTACCGATCTATTTAGATCTGACCCTGCCTGTTCGTTGGGTGTGGACTGATGCTTATGATATCCTGTGAGTATCAGATAGAATCTGTCAGTCCTGTGTACAAGGCATAAGTATCATGTACGTATTTACGATCTAGTAAATCCATGGCCGTGGTATACTTCGGAAGCGAGAGTTCGAGTGTTATTTAGAGATCGTAAATTATAAGTCGACTATATTATACCTTAGGGATTTAACGTTCTTATCTTTATCCCCGCTATAATATTGATAGCCTGTGACGAAGGGATTATACGTATGCAATGACCTCGACTTGCATAGTTTAGCGAGATTATCTGTGGTCGTCATAATTAATGAGTGAGTGAATTATGGACACGAAATTTGATTTCGTGAAGGATAAACCTAAACTTAGAGAGTCACACAATATGAACTGTACTCGTTGAGCACTTGGGCAACGCGTTATGAATAATATAGATTATTCATAATACTTCACCGGATTAAAATGAGTTAATTTGAATCGTTTAATCGGGAAAACGAAAATACATGCACTATGGGCATTTCGGTCAATCAATAATTAATGTGTATTTGTATTTGATATAAATTTTTATTTGATACATATTAATTAATTTCGAAATGAGATTTTGACACATACCATTAATATATGTATTTTTTATTTAATGTAAATAAAAATACATATATAATAATAATCGCATTAATTAATTATTTAGATGTTTAAATGTTAAATATCTAGATAATTAAATTATTTCAATATTACATAAATGTTTTGCAATATGTTTGATTATTATTGGTTACATATGCATGATTTTATTAAGCTTAAAGTTTACAAATTGGATTTGTCAACTTAAAAGTTTATTATTATTTAATTAGATTAAAAATGACCAAAAGACCAAAATGCCCTCCCCCCCTCCTGAGTCGGTTATACTAAGTATTTAAAGTTGGAAAATTTTGTTTTCTCTTTAATCAACCTCCATGGCCGAACCTATCTCCATAAAAATTTCCCAAAATTTTCTTGAAGATACAAGGAAGAAAGTGAAGAAATTCAAGAAAAAGTTTAAGGAAATTACAAGATTTGGAGGTAATCTTCAATTATCTTAAACTTAGAAAGCTTGTTTCTTGTTCTTTAATATCTAGAATAGTTCTAGGGTTTCTTCCTTTCTTACATTTTTGGGGTTTTTTGATTTGGAGGATGGATTTGGAGGCTAGATGCATGTGTGAAGCTGGATTGGTAATATTATTGTAATATTAGTTCAATTTTATCATTTGATGACTTGTTGCCATTCTAGAGTGTTATTACCACTCTTGTAACTCCTAGAATTGTTCTTGAGTTCTTCATAGGTGGTGGCTTTTGTTGGTGTTACTATTGATATGATTAATGTTGAGAAAATTAGATTTAAAGAATGAAAAATGATATTTTTGGTTACCAAATCATATCTAGAATTTCTGTATTTTTGGTGATGAAAAGTATGTTTTATAAATGTATTGGATGTATTTTGGGCATTGGAACAATTGCCAGAAATTGTTTCGGAGTTGGAATATGCGAAAACGGTGAAAAAAGGCGTTACCGGGTGAGTTTCGGGCTTACCGGGTGTCCGTTGTCCAAACAGTGAATTGGCCACTGTTTGGGTAGCCCATGAACTGCCCAAGCACTATTGGAGCTAACTTGGGCAGCCCCCATGTGTGTTGGTTGGTCGGTTAGGACAAAAATTCATTTTATGCCATTTTGCGGAAAAATGTTTTCTAAAAGTTTCGCAATGTTTATAACCTATTTATGTTATTATTTGATATCGAATAAATATGTTTAGGTGAAATATGAATAAATTATTCATATTGGATATTGAATAATTTATTTGGTAATTTTAAAAGATTTTAAAGTTATGATTTAGCACGAACCGCGAGCTTCCGCTACGCCCGCACTAAAACCCCAACAGTTGGAGCTAAATGTTTTTAACATGTGCAAACAATAATATGATAAGGACAGTGAGAACGAGAGCATGGAACTGATTGAACCAATTTTGGAGGAACATATTCAGGGGAGTTTATCTGATTCCATGGAAATTTATACTGCTAATTTTCTTGAATCAAGTATGCAATTAAATTTGAATACTCCTAATGATAAGAGAAAAATTCAAGTGAAAGTGAAAATCCTGAACGTGCCAAAACTGTCAGGACTACATCGGTAGCTTGAGTTTGTCACTGACAAGTGAAGCCTTGATACACCTCATTGTGAACCTGCCAAAGCGGTTATAACAAGAAACTGTCATGACCAAAATTAGGAGTCACAGTGAGTGTGATTGACAATGAGTTCTCTACCTGTGAATATACGTAGGCGAGAACGTACCAAAACTGTGAGTCGAAATAAATTCATGGGGTCCACTTCTCACTATGGAATTCAATTTAATTATTGGATTCCCATTTTCTGTTGGGGATTACGATATTATGTAAAGTAGTGGGAGGCACTGCTTGGTTAAAAATCCATAACTAAGGCAGTGTGTAATATTATGAAAAGGCCGCTAATGTTTCCTTTATTCTATATTGTTGATAGAATTAGACTTCTAATCCACTGCATGCATATTTATATATATATATTTTCTGACTTTCCTTATGGTTGCAGTTTTCTAGAATAGGTTCTAGATTAATAGTAAGCTTGGATATTGTTAGATTAGTCTAAACCATCAGGAACTAATGTTTCCATTTTCTTGAAAATCAAGATGGTTAGTAACTTAGTTACTAAGTCACATTAGGTAATCTAAATAGATATCCGTTTTAAGATATAATAGTCTAGAGAGAATAGTTTCTTTTACAGTAAGAATTGACATGAATTAGTTTATGTCTCTGTTAGGGATATGCCCTATACCCAACTTGTGAATGGGCTATATGTACATGTATTTGTACTATTTTCATTAATTAATAAAAATGGCATCCTTATTATACGTGTCTTACATAACTTATATGAATCATCAACACTGTAATAAAGCCCTTGGAGTAATAAGACGATGGCTTCCACGCCTTATGAGAATCATTACTCATAAATGTTCCTAGTCATAGTTTTGTGAATAATCTGGGCTTTCACAAAAATGGAGAGAGACTAGCATGATGATATGATCCGCCCTTAAGTGGGGTAGCCGATCTCATAGGCTACTAGCGGAGATCCGTCCGCTTGGTGTATCACATAGATGCATGAGTGCTCGTGTCTATCGAACTGACCCGCCGAAAGATTTCATATGGAGTGTTTTCCCATGTGTCTGTGAGAACTTTCATGTATCGATTATATGACTAGTAATTAGACTTGAGGTCTTTACAATCTTATGTGTGGATCAAATAAATTGACATTCTCCTTCCCCGGTTCAAAAGATCTGGTCAAAAGGGTATGATGGGTCATTTGTTTTGAAACACATGAAGTTTGTAAAGATACAACAGAGAATCGCCACTCTCTCTGATAATATTTTCTTATAAGAGTAGTATTCCAGTTCGCGGGTTGATATGTGTGATCAGTGCTTGAGAGTGTGGCCAAAGCAGAAGAATCATGTGAGATTCTTGGGTTAGCATGATTCATGACACTATCAACATCATACATTTGACCATAGGGTAGACACTTTCCTTACCCTAGGTCAATAGGTGTGGATACAGTGAGGCGAGGGACCGTATCATATGTAAATCGCATACAAAATGGGTATATATATCTTTCCTTCTCATTTGGGGGCCTTGGCATGTTGCTAGATGTCGACCTTGGTCATTGAAATCGAACGACCATCTGATCGGAAGATAATTTATGTTCGATTAAATTATCATGATTCATTTCATGTCCAACTTGAGGGGAACCCAAAAGGTCACACACAACAAAGTCGAAATCAATGGTTAACAGTGCACATTACAAATATAATAGCATATATGATTGCTGTTGTAGGAATTGTTCATAAATGGTTCAATGTGTTTAATTATTGAACAGATCATTTATGAGGTTTCATAGTGGCTTAGGGATGGTGAATGACGATAGGGGCACTTTGGGAATTGGAATTAAAAAAAATTACTATTCATATGAAAAGTAAAAAAAAAAATGGTTATTGTTTGAATTCCAATTCGGCCCAAACTCTTATTAGGGTTTTATTAATCTCATTAAACCATTAAATTAAGATCCAATGGCTAAGATTAAATTAGCTTTTATCCCATATCGGATTCTTATTAATTTTGTTGTCTTTGGAGCACTATATAAACCCAAAGAATTCTTCACAAATTTTTACATCAAACCTTTCATATCTTGGGTTTATATAAGTGAGCAACTCTAAAGTTTAAGAGTAAGCCATTGATTTTGAGGATCCTTAGTCTAATTGACTAGAGGAACCTCGAGTTAAAAGTTTTAAAGTATTTGCCTAGGCTAGCACCAATGGAAAAATACCTGTGCACTCAAGGCGTAGTCTTGCCGTTGAGTTTTGGCTTTGATGTGTGCATCTTTGGAGGCCACACACTTGGGTGGCTCTTTGGAACATGTAAAAGCTTGCTGAGTTCGAGAAAATCTTGTAGATTGGAGGGATGACTGGATGAGTCTTCGGTTCAAGTAAGTCTTTTTCTTTCTTTATTTTTAATTAGAGTTGTTATGATAGTTAGCATGTTTAGGTTTATGTTCTTTGCATGTTTTATGAGTTTTATGCTTAGAATATATAGTAACATGCACAGGCTTTTAGAATAATCAAAACAAATGGGTATTGAGCAAAGGGAAAGCGGCATATAATTTTAATTTTCTGGTGCGCACTCGCGGCAGCTTCCCAACAGTGGTATCAGCGCGCCATTTTTGTTTGATTAGTTCTCTCTCATTTGAACTCGAAATTGGGTGTTTAAAAGCTCGTTGGAAAGCTA
>SKCR01012635.1:0-12237 GCA_019454045.1 Zanthoxylum bungeanum
GTAAAAGGCCACCGATCTGTCAACCCTATTCATGGTGAAGTAAGTGGGCCCATATCTAGCTAGGCTAGATGTGAACATGAATATTTCGTGACCTTAACGGATGTGACATCACGTTATGGTTATGTGTTTCTTTTGAAGAACACAGATCGGAAACTTTAGAGTTTCCGACCGAAGTAGACAAACAGATCGGCTATAGTGTTATTCCGACACGGTAATACCGTAATGGAAAATACTTAAGCATGTAAGTTCATAGTACATGAAAGAGTACGGTATTCTTTCAGATAAGGACATGATAAGCTTTAATCATGAGTCGTTCTCGAGCTACTATTTCCTTCTACTGGATATGTATTAACAGTGCAAATCTTATTTAGAATAAGGTTCCATATAAATCTGTTTGACAGATATCATATAGGATATGAACAGGGAAGAAACGCGGTTTCTCATTCCTGATATTTGGGTATGCCAGGCATAGCGTTTGGATGATACCAAACTTAGGACCCCAATTGGATAAGTGCCAATATAGGTTATCCTAAGGGAAACCTTAAATATAGTAATCTTTAAATTCCCACAGAGAACAATGTAATGTTGCTCACCATGCGGTTTTCCTGAGAGGAATACCGATATGCAGTGGTCAGTGGGAGGATAGTGATACTCGATGAAAATCGGAGTAATACTGTTCAAGGCACGAAGTCCTTAATGGAACACAAATAGTTCATCTATGATGAAACTATACCATTAATCTTCAAATACACAAGAACTAGTAGATCGGATAGAGTCAGAAAACAACCTAGGGTATGGGTTTCTGATCTCACCCCCCATAAGATGTCAATCTTATCGAGGTGTACCATCCGACTACGTTGTGAGAGGAATACGAGGTATCGACTCCCTGTTATGGCAAAGTGCCATGAATCCGAAATGGATTCCATGTATAACAACTATGTTTGGATACTAGTTGTTGTACCACAAGGCATTGTGCCTATTGGTACTATATGTCTTCAAGGAAGACATACATGGAAGGCAACATACCAACGTGCAAAGCTATGCTTTTGACGGAAGGTATCGTTATCAACATTTTGTTAATAATGGTTCAACCTTTTACCTGTTGCCATGATAAATCCATTTTGAAGATGCTTGTTGATAACTGTATATTTGATTTATGAAATATGTCAGTTACAATCAAAATCGCTTTCCTGAAAAGGAAACCTTTTGGAGGATGTTTACAACATCCTGACGATTTTGTATAACCGACAACAAGGTTTGCGGGTTATTCGATCCATGTTTTGATTGATGCTTCGGTTTATTTGATCCATGTTTGGATCAATGCAAGCATAAGGTTCTTGGAACTGTCGTTTTGAAATAATCATAATGGTTTATGATTTGACTCAAAACGAAATAATTCTTGTGTATATAAGGAGGTTAGTGGGAGAGCGCACTGACAGTAAAATTCCCATAAAGCTATTGTTGAAAGCTTGGCTTTCAGAAAATTCTCCGTAGAATTCTGGGAGATAACAACCTTTATTGGAGGAATAAAGATCTACTGGGATAGATTTGGAGTTGTTAACACTCTCTGGAAATTGTACATTTAAAATGTACTTGTATTGGTGTCTCATACGCTTCAAGCATATGGAGTCACAATCAGGTCAATCCAAGTGACAGTCCCTAGGATTGAAGTTAAGAACATCTGTTAGTATCTCTGAGAACTAAAAGATGCTATCTTTTACTATGGAGAAGGAGAACTTGAAGTGACTGGGATCACTGCAGCAAGTTTCCAAACGATTAAATGCTGCGGTACTATAAAGTTTGTATAACGGGACAGTGAGCTGGAAATCTTCCAAGCAAGATAACTGTTGCCGAATAAACAACAAATGCGGATTATTGCTGCAGCTGAAGCCGCAATATAAGTCTTTTGGGTCGAAAGTAAATCTAATTAGATTAGATATAGTTCTGTTAGCTGCTGAGCTAGGCGTCAGCACAGGCTAAGGAATTAAAGGTCTCATCGACGATCCAGATATATACTTCTATATCATCTGATTCGTTCGGATCATACATCGTGGCGATGTGATGATCGTATAAATCGCGTCAAACGATAATCAAACAAATCGGCTGACGAAAACCTTTCCTCAGCAATTTGAGCGAACCTTACATAGTTCGGGTGTAGGACACTCGAGTGACTGGCTATGTGCCAAGTGGGAGATTGTTGAAAATGACCCATAGCGTCACTATTTGCACAGAACATTGTGTTGCTGTAGCAAATTAACTATGTAACAAGGAAATTGCACTTTCGTCATTTTGTGATTAGATCACCTAGATATATAAATGAAGAGAGGTCCCTATGATTAGTTCCTGGATTGAGATGATATGAGACAGTATCAGTCCACGAGGATTAATCATTAAATATCCCTAGCCGTAGTATTATCGAGACTGGACATCGATAATGCGGAATAGGCTAGTATTGCACTTGTGCGCGTTGTGAGGGCACAACGGCATAGTTCTCATATATATAAGTATTGGATACTTGTGCAAGTGCGATAGGAGGTCGTGTTTCACCGATGGTACGGGAAACAGCTTCGCTCTGGATAGACCCTTCGGAATCCCATTGGTATTATGACTAGGTGTCTATGGGAGGCCGAAATCAAGGTAGGTGTGTATAGTCTTAACCTGAGACTTACATCGCTAATACTTACGACAATCGGTAAACTTTGGTTTTGGTGGTGGGGGATCTTAACTGGTTCTGTGTTCACCTCTTCTGGGTTTATCAGAGAATCGTAGTGTATTGGATGTGATGTCAAGACGGAAGTGTCACTCCAGTCATAATGGAGATGATGTCACGCAGGATACGGTATTAGTGCTCTTAAGTGATGCGCATCCAATCGTGATATTATGACCAGGTCATGAATATCCGATTATAGAGACTAGTTACCAGACATCCGATATGTGTTTCGGACGGGGCAGACACTTATCCAGCCCCAGCCCTAACACGTGACTATCCGATACTAGACCGATATGCACAATACAATTGTATACTACGCTTGATACAGATCTTAATATTCTTAAATGGATATGTCCGGAGAATGGGTAGACTTGGTGCTTTGCTAGGAGTCGACCTTGTCTCGTAAATCGGTAGAACGTAGTACTTGGTACGTACGTGATTCGGATACTCCGACGACCGTATTTACTGCCAGATTATCTGGGGATCTCATGGGTCGCTTCCCGATAATCCATCGATGACGCACAACTCGCACTCTTGAATAATCTGGGATTATATAGAAGAGAGCGAAGATTAATCTAGGATTAATAACGGAGAATGTTTATCCGGGATAAAATGTCGTCTAAAGAGAGAGAACGATTAATTCGGAATTAATCGATGTATTAATATATTCGATATATTAGATGAAATTAGATTTCGACGCGGAATTAAAATTAGATTTTAATTCGGGCAAAACGAGTTAATTTAGAATTAATTCGTTAGCGACGTAAATAATAATTTCGCCAGACTCAATTATTTATTTAAATTCGATTGAATTAACGTCGCGACGTAAGCTCGGTATTTCGGAAATATCGAACCCGAACGCGTGAGTGCACGTGGGCCCACTTTCATTTGGAAACGTGTGGGGCCCACATGACACATGTCATTCTAATGCATTGCATGTAGATAGTGTACAAAGCACTCAATGTTATTGCATGGAATTGAGTGTTTGACACTCTAAGCCATTGCATGTTTTGTGTCATAATTTTATTATTAATTTAATAAATATTATGACATAAATATAAATTGATTTTTGGTAAATCATTTTAACTTAATACACAATTCTATCTCTCTCAAATTCTCTCTTCTCTCACGCCCAAATGAAGAAAATCATCACTGGTTTGGAACCAGAAATGGCGTGAACAAAGGGAAGCCAAGAGTGGTTTCTAATGGTGAGAAATCAAGTGCTAGCACACTTACAAGTCTTGCGAAGGTGGTAGGGAGGTTCGACCATGAGACGGGATCCATCCGACGAAGCTAGGAGCTCCGTTTTCTCACTCAATTTTCTGTTTTTGTAGGCAGTGGACTGCATGCAGTAGGCTTACAAGGCAGTGCGTTTTTGGGCTTGAATCGTCTCCAAATCGACATAACCGATCAATGTGAGTATTCCGCTACCTCCGTTGGTGTGTTCACACATTATTTCATGTCTTGATTTGATCTTGGGACCTTAGAATAAACCAACAAATACAACGACAGAGGTAGCGGAATACTCACATCGATCGGTTGAGTCGATTTGATTAAACCAGTTTTTCCTTATAGAATGGTAGTGAGTGAAGGAAGACACCAAACAATTACCTAGCCTTAAAAGTGCATTTGATTAAACCCCTTTCAACCCACGGTAGACACGGTTAACTAAAGCACAAATCACAATCATCACAAGACATTATTTCGGGGCTAATTCTCTTATCCCCAGTGGAGTCGCCAGACTGTAGGACACAAATGTTGACGACGCTGTTCTAGGCTTGTGGCCTAGTTGGGAGTACGAATAGCCCGCAGGGGAACTAAACCGGAGATATAACATGGAGTCGCCACCCGTGTGAACCAGGACAAAGGTTTTAAGCCGCACTCACCCATCACAAGGGAAGACCTCAATCGGTTGGGTTCAGAATGGTCCCTTACTTATGTCACTTTTGATGATATGATTTGTGCAATAAACTAACCGAATCTACGCAACGTATATACTCAAGGGAAACCTATGTCTAGTTTGTATTCATCAAAATAACTCATAATCTAAGTTTGCATGCTTGAAAGTAAGTCTTTAAACGGCAAACACATAAAATCGCACAATGAGCACATTGAACCATTAAACCAAAATAAACAAATAACTATTTAAACATAATCATAAACTAAACAAAATATCATGCCTAAAATAACGTAATCATGCTTTGAAAATAAATAACAAACTAAGCTAATCATGATGTACTAACAAATAAATAACCTACGAACTATAACATGCTCAAACACAAGTTTGGATGAGCTGAAATATGTGTCTCTTAAGTTGTACGTGGCGTTGTATCCCGAGTACAAACCGCACTACCGTCCATTCGGATTCGGCTACGGAATTTACGTCCGGGTTTCCATCCTCTATACCACAAAAGGGAACACATATTCCGCTCATCCAACAATCACATCATGCCTCAAACAACTCTCATGCGATAATATTTTTAAAATAAACAAAATAAACGAAAGATAATAAATAAAAAGGTGCCCTCAGGTCTAACCTCTTTTTTCGTCTCACGAAAGGGCGTTACACGGCCGTCGGAAGGGTCGATACTCCGCAACTTTTCTGATTCACTAATCCAATGTTTTTCCTCGCTGTTTTGCTATTTGGGCTACTGTTTTCACTCTGTTTCGCTGATGTTTTTGTTGTATTTTCTGGTCACTATTTTAGGATATTAAGGGACTGTTTTTCGGTTTATTTGGACTAGTTTGGGTTGGACTGTTTTGGGGAAGCTTTTGGGACTGTTTTAGTGCAGTTTTAGGGCTGTTTGGGGGTTAATGTGCGGCTAAACTTGGCTGGCAATGAGGGTTAATGTGCGAAGGCTTGTGTAGTTGGCGAGAGGGCTGCGAGTGGTGTATAGGCGTGAGGGCTGAGTAGTTGGCGAGAAGGGCTTGTGCTTGTGGCAAGCGTGAATTAATAAGTGTGAGGGCTGGTAGCGTGAACTTGTGGCAGATGTGGTGTGCTTACGTGAAGGCCAGGTGTGAAGGCAGTTGTGGTGTGCTTACGTGAATGCCAGGTGTGAAGGTGGAGGCAATTAGCATGAGGGTAGGTCGTGTGCTTGTGAGGCAGCGTGAAGGGCAATGAGGCTGAGGGCAGTATGTGTGAAGGCTCAAGTGCGTGAGGGCTTTGTGCCGGCTATGAGTGGGAGTCTAGGGTTATTTTCTTTTGTGTTTTTCGTGAGAATGAGCCAGGGTTTGAAAGGTTGGTTTAAGGGTTCTTTTTATAGGCAAAATGATGGGGGATTCCTTGTTTGAAAAGGAGAAGGATTTGTGTATTAAAGGGATATCTTTTTTAAATTAGTATGGGATAAGGAAATCTTTTAATTAGGGAAGTGATTTGATTTAATTTGATTTATTCTTCTTTAGTTAAGGATATGATTTGGTTTATTTATGAGGTGAATTATTTAGATTTATTTAATTTAGGCATGTGATTTATGGAATTTAATTTGGATATTTTAATTTGGGAATTTAATTTAATTTTAATTTTAATTGATTTTATTTAGTTTAGGAATTTAATTTAAGTTTAATTTTAATTGGTTTTAGTTTGTTACATGCATTTTAAATATTTTAATTATTTTGGATTGGGCTCGGTATGTGGTTTAGGGATATGTGGGCATGGTTTGTGTCTTACGGGGGTTTGTGCTAAGGGTGTGCTTTGAAACAGAGGTCCAACAAGCGAGTCTGAAGCTAATCCAACGAGTTAAATCCAACCAAGTGTCAATTCTTGACCTTTTCCCTTCCAACGTCTGTTTCCCGCGGCTTTTACAATAAAAGAGGTAGTGTCTCCATACGAGACTCATCATCGGGACTTACATGCAAAAATGCAGTGCCTACATTGGGAGAGGCAAGTTATTTACTTAGGATCCAGATCATTCGGGATCGCAAGAAACGACTATTAGCAATGTCTCAAGCAACCTATATCGACAAGATTCTTGTGCAATTTGGTATGCATAATTCCAAGAAAGGTAATTTACCTTTCAGGCATGAAATTCATTTGTCTAAGGAACAGTCTCCTAAGACACCTCAAGGAGTTGAGGAGATGAGACATATACCATATGCTTCAGCAGTTGGAAGTCTTATGTATGATATGTTATGCACGAGACCAGACATCTATTTTGCAGTGGGAGTAGTCAATAGGTTTTAATCCAACCCAGGATTAGATCATTGGGTAGCGGTGAAATATATTCTCAAGTGTCTTCGGAAAATGAGAAATTATATGCTTGTATATACAAGTCATGATATGAGTCTGAAAGGATATACTGACTTTGATTTTCAGACGGATCTCGATTCTAGGAAATCAACATCTGGATCAGTGTTCACCCTAGGTGGTGGGGCTATAGTATAGAGAAGCATAAAACAATCTTGTATTGCTGACTCCACCATGGAGGCTGAATATGTAGCAGCTTGTGAAGCAGTTAAGGAAGCAGTATGTGTAGAGATCTAATATAGGTCCCAAAATCATGAAATCAAGCACAAAATTCGCATGAATACACAAAGGAGTAAGGGCGGAATCATATACTCACAATGATTGGATTTGATGCAAAGAACAAGATGCGTTTTTCTTACTCCAAGCAGTTCGGCAGTAAGCTTTTGAGCCATGGGGCTGCTCGGTTTTGGCCTCCAAAGTTCCTCCAAGAATCGGCCATTGAAGACTCCATTGAAGCTTCAAGCTTCAAGCTTTTCCATGCTCATAATTCGTTTCCCTATCACCTATGTATAACTCAAGGTGTGCTAGCACTAAGTCTTCTTCCTTGCTTCCCCTGATTCGGTCAAACCAGAAACATTTTGAGGAAAAACGGTTCAAAACCGTGAAGGAGATGAAGAAGAAAAGAGAGGGAAAATAGAAGAAGAAGGGTTTTACGTGAAAGGGAGTGGAGAGAGAGAAATAAAATCTTTTTTGCTTTTATATTTATTTGTTTTTATTAAATTGATTTTCCAAAAACCAATTAAAACAATTACCAAAACTTTTGAGTTTCAAAAGTCAAAAGCAAAAGCCAAAAAGTAAAAAGCAATAAAGCTTTCCATCACATCACATCACTTTAATAAAGTGACAACATGTCATGTCACATCACTCAAAATGACAAATGATTTGACAATTGATGTGACTAGCGATTTGACGCTTGACGTGACTTGCGTGCCGTACTCGAATTCGAAATACGAATGCGCTCGCAAACACGCTCGGGCTCGGGTTCGCTAATTCCAAATTAACGAATTTTCCGTCGCGTCGTAATTAAATGATTACGCCTAGCGAAATCACTATTCACGTCACTAACGAAGTAATTCTAAATAATTCGTTCGCCCGAATTAAAATCTAATTTTAATTCCGCGTCGAAATCCAATTTCGCATAATATATCGAATATATTATTTTATCGATTAATTCCAAATTAATCGTTCTCTCTCTTTAATTAATATTTTATCCCAGATAAAATATCTCTGTAATTAATCCCAGATTAATTTTCTCTCTCTAGAAATTAATCTTCTCTCTTTACTAATTAATCCCAGATTAATCATAGTGCGAGTTATACGTCATCGGTGAATCTTCAGGAAGCGACCCATGAGATCTCCGGATATGTTTGCAGTAAATACGGTCGTCGGACTGTCCGAACACGTAAGTACCTCGTACTACGTTTATACTGATTTACAAGACAAGGTTGGCCTCTAGCAAAGCGTCATGCCTACCCAATTCTCCATAAATATACTTACAGGAATATATAGATCTGTATCAAGCGTAGTATACCGTAGTATTGCGTATATCAGCCCAGTATCGGATAGTCACGTGCTAGGGCTGGGGCTGGATAAGTGTCTGCCCCGTCCGAAGCACATGTCGGATGTCTGGTAACTAGTCTCTATAATCGGATATATATGACCTTGTCATAATATCCCGATGGCCGGCCAGCACTTAAGAGCACTAATACCGTATCCTACGTGACATCATCTCCACTATAATTGGAGTGATACTTCCTTCTTGACATCACACCCAATACACTACGACTCTCTGATAAACCCAGAAGTGGTGTACACAGAACCGGTTAAAGCCCTGTACCGCCAAGACCAAAGTCTACCGATTATCGCAAGTATTAGCGATGTAAGTCTCAGGTTAAGACTATACACACCTACCTTGATTTCGGCCTCCCATAGACACATAGTCGTAATACCAATGGGATTTCGAGGGGTCTATCCAGAGCGAAGCTGTTTCCCGTACCATCGGTGAAACACGACCTCCTATCGCACTTGCATAAGTATCCGATACTATATATATGAGAACTATGTGTTGGTTTATTCTAAGGTCCCAAGATCAAACAAGACATGAAAACAATGCGTGAATACATCAACGGAGGTAGCGAATACTCACATTGATCGGTTGAGTCGATTTGGAGACGAATGAAGGCCAAAAACGCACTGCCCTTCACGCCAAACTGCAACAGTCCACTGTCCCCAAAAAGAATTTCGGGTCTCAAAACGAAGCTCCAAACTCCGTCGGATGAGTCCCGCCTCATGGGTGAACCTCCCTACCACCTTCGCAAGACTCGTAGTGTGCTAGCACTTGCGGTTTTCACCATGAAAACCCAACTCTTGCTCCCCTAAAGTCACGCCCAAACTGGTTCAAAACCAGTGAAGAATGGCCACCATTGCCGTGAGAGAGATGAGAGAGTTTGAGAGAAAAATGTGTTAAGTTGTTAAAATGATTTACCAAAAATCAATTTATATTTATGCCATAATATTTATTAAATTAATAATAAATTTATGACACAAAACATGCAATGGCTTAGAGTGTCAAACACTCAATTTCCATGCAATAACATTGAGTGCATTGTACACTATCAACATGCAATGCATTAGAATAAATATGCATAATAAAATGACATGTGTCATGTGGGCCCCACACGTTTCCAAATGAAAGTGGGCCCACGTGCACTCACGTGTTCGGGTTTGATATTTCCGAAATACCGAGCTTACGTCGCGACGTTAATTCAATCGAATTTAAATAAATAATTGCGCCTGGCGAAATTATTATTTACGTCGCTAACGAATTAATTCTAAATTAACTCGTTTGCCCGAATTAAAATCTAATTTTAATTCCGCGTCGAAATCTAATTTCATTTAATATATCGAATATATTAATTCATCGATCAATTCCAAATTAATCGTTCTCTCTCTTTAGACGACATTTTTTCCCGGATAAAATATCTCCGTTATTAATCCTAGATTAATTTTCTCTCTCTTCTATTATAATCCCAGATTATTCAAGAGTGCGAGTTGTGCGTCATCGGTGGATTATAAGGAAGCGACCCATGAGATCCCCGGATAATCTGGCAGTAAATACGGTCGTCGGAGTATCCGAATCACGTACGTACCAAGTACTACGTTCTACCGATTTACGAGACAAGGTCGACTCCTAGCAAAGCACCAAGTCTTCCCAAGTTCTCCGGACATATTCATCAAAGAATATCAAGATCTGTATCAAGCGTAGTATACAATTGTATTGTGCATATCGGCCCAGTATCGGATAATCACGTGCTAGGGCTGGGGCTGGATAAGTGTCTGCCCCGTCCGAAACATATATCGGATGTCTGGTAACTAGTCTCTATAATCGGATATTCATGACCTGGTCATAATATCACGATTGGATGCGCATCACTTAAGAGCACTAATACCGTATCCTGCGTGACATCATCTCCACTATGACTGGAGTGACACTTCCGTCTTGACATCACATCCAATATACACTACGATTCTCTGATAAACCCAGAAGAGGTGAACACAGAACCAGTTAAGATCCCCAACCACCAAACCAAAGTTTACCGATTGTCGTAAGTATTAGCGATGTAAGTCTCAGGTTAAGACTATACACACCTACCTTGATTTCGGCCTCCCATAGACACCTAGTCATAATTCCAATGGGATTCCGAAGGGTCTATCCAGAGCGAAGCTGTTTCCCGTACCATCGGTGAACAACGACCTCCTATCGCACTTGCACAAGTATCCAATACTTAATATATATGAGAACTATGCCGTTGTGCCCTCACAACGCGCACAAGTGCAATACTAGCCTATTCCGCATTATCGATGTCCAGTCTCGATAATACTACGGCTAGGGATATTTAATGATTAATCCTTCGTGGACTGATACTGTCTCATATCATCTCAATCCAGGAACTAATCATAGGGACCTCTCTTCATTTATATATCTATGGTGATCTAATCACAAAATGTCGAGAGTGCAATTTCCTTGTTACATAGTTAATTTGCTACAACAACACAATGATCTGTGCAAAAAGTGACGCTATGGGTCATATTATCCAACAATCTCCCACTTGGCACATAGCCAGTCACTCGAGTGTCCTACACCCGAACCATGTAAGGTTCGCTCAAATTGCTGAGGAAAGGTTTTCGTCAGCGGATTTGTTCGATTATCGTTTGACGCGATTTATACGATCATCACATCGCCACGATGTATGATCCGAACGAATCAGATGATATAGAAGTATATATCTGGATCGTCGATGAGACCTTTAATTCCTTAGCCTGTGCTGACACCTAGCTCAGCCACTAACAGAACTATATCTAATCTAATTAGATTTATTATCGATCCAAATGGCTTCTATTGCTGCCTCAGCTGCAGCAATAATCAGCATTTGTTGTTTATTCGGCAACAGTTATCTTGCTTGGAAGAATTCCAGCTCACTGTCCCGTTATTCAAACTTTATAGTACCGCAGTATTTAATTGTTTGGAAACTTGCAGTGGTGATCCCAGTCACTTCAAGTTCTCCTTCTCCATAGTTTAAGATAGCATCTTTAGTTCTCAGAGATACTAACAGATGTTCTTAACTTCAATCCAGTGACTATCACTTGGATTGACCCGATTGTGACTCCATATGCTCGAAGCGTATGAGACACCAATACAAGTACATTTTAAATGTACAATTTCCCAGAGAGTGTTAACAACTCCAAATCTATCCCAGTAGATCTTTATTCATTGAATAAAGGTTATTACTCCCCAGAATTCTACGGAGAATTTCTATTGAAAGCCAAGCTTTCAACAATAGCTTTATGGGAATTTCACTGTCAGTGCGCTCTCCCACTAACCTCCTTATATACACAAGAATTATTTCGTTTGAGAGTCAAATCATAAACCATTATGATTATTTCAAAACGACAGTTCCAAGAACCTTATGCTTGCATTGATCCAAACATGGATCGAATAACCCGCAAACCTGGTTTGTCGGTTATACAAAATCGTCAGGAGTTGTTAAACATCCTCCAAAAGGTTTCCTTTTCAGGAAAGCGATTTTGATCTATAACTAACATATTTCATAAATGAAATATATAGTTATTTTCAAGCATCTTTAAAATGGATTTACCATGGCAACAGGTAAAAGGTTGAACCGTTATTAACATAATGTTGATAACGATACCTTTCCGTCAAAAGCTCAGCTTTGCACGTTGGTATGTTGCCTTCCATGTGGACAAAATGACCCCAGCGTCACTA
>SKCR01012636.1:0-12234 GCA_019454045.1 Zanthoxylum bungeanum
CAATTGGCATAAGTAAGGGACCAGTCCGAACCCAACGGTTTGAGGTCTTCCCTTGCGAGGGGTGAGTGCGGCCTTAAATCATTTCTCAGTTCACATCGGTTACGACTCCTTTATTCTCCAGTTTAGTCCCCCGTGGGCTACTCCGTACTCCCGACGGGCCGCGAACCCGGACAGCGTCGCCCCATCTCTGTTCACACAAAGACGTTCTCACAAATCTCCACAAGTAATTTCCTTCTATCCCTCAAAACTCTCTGATGAAAGTCTACAAAGCTCGCATAGAACAAATGAGACTTATGATGATCAAAGGTATTCCTAACAACATTCGTTGGTTAATTGAAGCACGATACTGATTGGCAGGTGAGTCCGCTGAATCTTTTATTTCATATCTGCCTGGTTTAGGAAGAATCACGTATGCTAAGAAAAGAAGAGCTAAAAGAATGGTTGTTTGCTATAAATGTGGACGCATGATATGTAATACTCGTTGTCGTTCTTTAGGAATGGTGTCTGATAACCGTGAAGATAAAATTAAATTCATTAGGGATGGCTTGAGTAAAGAGTCTTTGGATGACATATCATTGACTCTTGAGATGCATCCCAGTGGATATGTGCATCACTCAATTCACATGTTATATAAACAATTTCGAAAATAAAGATAACAATTAAGTCTCGGGAATCTGACTTTAAAAGACCATGTTTTCCAATTTATAAGAAAATTGGATGGGAAGCTTGTCCCTGACGCATAGATGTCAATCAAGCAGTTACTTCCTGTAAATATTATTATGTCTTTGTATTTATCAAATAATTGTGATTCGTTTTGTGATTTTCTTTTATTTTCTCCGACATTATCCAGACTCTTTGACTTCACGATATATTTTACTGTTTAGCTAATAATTGTCATTTGACAGGTACTAGTGCTATTTTTACTCACTGTTTAGCTAATAATTGTCATTGCACTCTTGAAGACCTCCAGAGTTGTGAAATAAAAAAAAATGGAAGCAACTTCAAAAAGACGAGTTGTAAACATCTGTGTGTTTTGCAGTACTAGTGTTGGTTCTAAACCAGAGTTCGTTGAGGCAGCATATGAATTGGGTAGATTCATAGTTGAAAGGAATATGCACCTAGTATATGGCAGTGGCAATCTTGGACTAATGGTGTGCGTTTCAAGGGCCGTATATGAAGGAGGTAGTCAAGTTCCGGGAATCATCCCAAAACCTTTGGCAGAGGCGAATCTTATAAGACCATCAAATAGAGAGGAACTTATTGTACCAGGTATGTCTGAACGACTGATTGAAATGATTAATCGTTCTGATGCTTTTATTGCTTTGCCAGGTGGCTTGGGCACGATAGAGGAAATGTTTACAATATTATCTTGGATGAACTTGAATATACACTAGAAACCGATTGGACTGTTTAATGTTGATGGATTTTATTACTTTCTTTGTGTGTTTATTGATGATGCCCGAAGAAATGGGTTCGTTTCAAAACCTGTAAAGATATCCTCTTCACTGCCAGAACTGCCCATGATTTAATTGACCAACTTTTAGCATTTGAACCACAAATTGACCCTATCCTTTCCAAGATTAACTGGTCTGATAATGATTGTGGCAAAAAGCGTCGGATAAATCTGGATCTTAACCTTTAATTTTATTTTTAAGATGTAGAATTTCAGCTAACCAGGTACTGTTTTCTAACTCTTTTTCTACTTTAGACATTGAGGACAATGTCTCAATTACGTTTGGGGGAGGGGAATAATTACTAGTATCTTATTTTTATTTTTTCGTTGTGTTGTTTTTATTTGAATTTTAGCCAAAAATTTAAAAAAATAAAAAAAATTTAAAAAAATAAAAAAATTATTTTGTGTTTTTAATTTGACTAATAAGTGAAATTGGTGTGAGATAGCCCGAGTAAGAATTTCCACTTCTGAGACGTATCTCAACCTATTTCGTAACAAGTTAATTTTTATTTTATTTCCTTTGAATTATTTAATTTGTTGAATTCTCCATAATACTGACTAAAATGGATCTTCATATGCTCAATTGACAGGTATTATCAATAGGCATGGGTAACCTACGGCCATGAACTGTAATTGAAAAGTTTTTAATATTCAGCACTCTAGTTTGATTGGAGGAGGCATCTAAAAAAGTGATGGAATTAAAAAAAAAAATTATATGTATTAATAAAAAAAATATCTGAGATCTGAATAATTAGTTCGAAGGGGTGTTTTAATACCTAGTGCCCTAAAACCAACTGTTTAGGAGTCACTGGCCCAAAGCTCGCTACATGGTTTGACAGATGTTAAAAAAAAACATCTGAGATTCGAGTAATTAAGTCCGCATGGGTTTTTAACACATAGTTCCTTAAAATCAATTGGTTTGGGAGTCACTGGCCCAAAGCTCGCTACCTGGCTGAAGATGATGTTATAAAAAAAAAAGAAAGACAGATATTGAAATCGAAGTAATTAAGTCGGTAAGGGTGTCTTAACACCTAGTGCCCTAAAGCCAACAGGCTTGGGAGTCACTGACCTAGAGCTCGCTACATAATTGAAGATATTGTAAATAAAAAAAAACCAGAAAAAAATTCCATTGCTAAAAAAGGCGTGAATTCTGAATAACTTTAGGACAAAAATATTGTTGGACAATTATGACCCATAGCATCACTATTTGTAAAAGACATTGTGTTTTTGTAAAAATTAACTATGTGACAAAGGAAATTACAATTTTTCATTTTGTATTAGATTACTTAAATATATAAATGATAAAAGTCCTTATGATTAGTTCCGGATTATAAGATATGAGACAATATCAATCCACTAAAGGTTTAATCATTAAATATCCCTAGTCGTAGTATTATCGAGACTTGACATCGATAATGCAGAATAGGCTAGTATTACACGTGTGCGCGTTATGGAAGCATAATGGCATAGTTCTCATATATTTGGGTATTGGATATTCATGCAAGTGTAATAGGAGGTTCTGTTTACCGATGATACGGAAACAACTTCGCTCTGGATAGACCCCTCGGAATCCCATTGGTAGTATGAATATGTGTCTATGGGAATCCGAATCAGGGTAGGTGTATTTGGTCTTAACCTGAGACTTGCATCGCTAATACTTGCGACAATCAATACACTTTGGTTTTGGTCGTCCATGACTTTAACAGGTTCCGTGTACGCCTCTTCTGGGATTATTGAGAATCATAGTGTATTGGGTGTGATGTCAAGATGGAAGTATCACTTCAGTCATATGAAGATGATGATCATGCAGTGATACAGAACTTGTACTCTATTATGTTAAAACTATCGGGATAATATGACAAGGTCATGATTATCCGATTAAAGAGACTAGTTGCTAGTGATCCGATATATACTTCGTACGGGGCAGACACTATTCCAGCCCCAGACCCAGCATGTGACATCCGATATTGGATCGCAATACGCAATACTTAGTATATTATGCCTGTTATAGATTATGTATTCCTTAAAAGGATATTTCTGGAGAATTGGGTAGGCACGATGCTTTTCTAGTAGCCAACCATGTCTTGTAAATCGGTAAGAACGTGGTACCAGGTACGCACGAATTCGGATAGTCCGACGACCGGATTTACTACCAACATATCCAGGGATCTCATGGGTCGCTTCTCGAAGATTCACCGATGACGTTTAACTCGAATAGAATTAATCTGGGATTAATTATAAGTGAGAAAATTAATCTAGGATTAATTGCAGCGAGAATTTATCTGGGAGAAAATTCAATTAGAAGAGAGAGAATGATTAATTTGGAATTAATCGATTAAATAATATATCGATATATTAAATGAAATTAGATTTCAAAGCAGAATTAAAATTATATTTTAATTCGGGCGAACGAATTAATTTAGAATTAATTCGCGAGCGACATTCGTAATAATTTTGCGAGGCATTATATTTAATTAAATTTGATTTAATTAAGTCGCAACGGAAAATTTTGTTAATTCGGAATTAATGAATCCGAGCCCGAAATGTGTTTAGCGGGCCCACTCGGATTTTGAATTTAAAGTGGGGCCCACATCAAGTCACCTCACTACTCAATCTCATCCCTTTTGGTTGATGGAAGTTGTTGGTGGTGTTAGCTTGTAACTTACACAAGCTTACTTTATTTTGATGTGTGATTGACTTTTTACTAATTTTGGAAGTTTGGTATTAGTTTATTTTTTATTTTGGAAAATCAAAACACTTTACTCACTCTCTCATTTTGCAATTGGCGTGAAACCTCTTTCCTATCTCCATTGAAATTGCCGAGAGGTTAGTTGGCTTTTGTAAGAGAATATAATCTCTACCATTTCTCTCACTTCTAAGGTTGACATTTTGAATTCATTCACACAAGTGCAAAGGAGAGAAAAAGAGAGAGTTCATGCATTCATAAGTATTGTGAGAGTGTTTGAGATTCCCAAAGCCAAATACCATTGTGACATATTTATTCTCTAAATTATTTAGAGTTTAATCTTTGTGAGTGAAGCCCACACTTTTGTTTGTTGGTTTTGAGTCATAGTTCGGAAGATCGAGTGGTTGATCCAAGTGTTGGACATCAAAGGGTTGATTTCGGCTACTACAACAAAGGGAGAAGGTAAAGAAAATTTTAAAGATCCATACCGGAGCCGGTGCCACCACAAGCAACTTCCGCCGCGCTAAGGAAAGTCGTTTCCTACATATAGGACGTTCAAGCCGTTACTGGACGTAAAACCAGAGGAAGATGTGAGCCACAATCACAACTACCTATATATATTCGCTTTGATTTATGTTGCTTTAAATAATTATTTTGATTTGTGTTGCTGTTTAGATTTCCTTTATTTTCGCCGACAATATATAAACTTTTTTACTTTCACAATCTATTTTACTGTTCATCTAATAATTATCATTGGCAGGTACTAATGTAATTATTACTCACCCTTTTTCAGGATCTATAAATTCAGTTCGTCATTTCTCTCTTCAACACATCCAGATAAGAGAAAACACAAAAAAAATGGAAGCAACTACAAGAAGACGAGTCATTAATATGTGTGTTTTATGGAACTAGCACTGGATCTAAACTAGAATTTGTTGAGGCAGCAAAAGAATTTGGTAGAGTTATGGGAGAAAGAAATATGCACTTAGTATATGACGGTGAAAATTTTGGATTGATGGGGTATGTTTCAAAGGTCGTACAAGAAAGTGGCAGTCAAGTTTTAAGGATCATCCCAAAACCTTTAGCGGAAGGAAACCTCATCGGAAAATCAAACGGAGAATAATGCATTGTCTCAGGTATGTCTGAAAGACTTTATGAAATGATTAATCATGCTGATTTTTTTATTTCTTTACCAGGTGGGTTGGGCATGATGGAAG
Organism: Zanthoxylum bungeanum; assembly: GCA_019454045.1. Lineage (NCBI taxonomy): Eukaryota > Viridiplantae > Streptophyta > Magnoliopsida > Sapindales > Rutaceae > Zanthoxylum > Zanthoxylum bungeanum. The sequence continues at coordinate 5,357 of SKCR01012636.1, forward strand.
AAATATTCACAGTGATATCTTGCGCGAACTTGAACATTCACCATAAACCCATTGGACTATTTAATGTTGATGGATTTTTCGATTTTCTTTTGTATTTCTTGAAGATTCTAGAAGAAATGAGTTTATTTCAAAACATAAAAGATATCTTCCTAACTGTAAAAATAGCCAATAATTTAATTGACCAACTCTTAGCATATGAACCAAAAATTGACCCTATTTTTCCAAGTTGAACTAGTCTGGTGGCGATCGTGGCAAAACGTGCAGAGTAAATCTGGATCTTAATATAAAGTTTTATTTTCAGTCGTAGATGCAATTGTCAATTCCACACTAATCAGGTGAAGTCTTCTAAACTATTATTCTTCTTTTTTCAGACATTGGGGAAAATGTCTCAATTAGGTTTGAAGGATGGGATAGTTGACTAGTTTTGTTTTAGTTTTTATGTTGTTTTTGCCTTATTGTTGTTTTTGCTTTGTTGTTTTTATATTAAAAAAAAACAACAAACAAAACAAAAAACAAAAAAAAAAAGTTTTTCTTTTTGAAATTTTTGACTAACCAAGTGGAATTGTTATTTTGAGATAGTTGTGTAAAGAGTTTCCGCTCCTGAGACGTATCTCAGTAAAATTCGTAACTAGTTAAATTTTTTTATTTCCTTTTGAATTATTTAAATTCATGGATTCTCCATAATATTGACTAAATTTGATCTTCATATGCTCATTTGACAGATATTATCAACATACATGATAACATACGAACATGGGTTGTAAGTGAGAATTTTGTAATATTCAGTTCTCTAGTTTATTGGAAGTAGCACCTAAAAGCGATGAAATTTTTATAACAAATAAATTGTGTATATAAATAATTTACCATACTCTTACTTAGTATCAGGACATCTTGCCTTAGTAAGACGTGATTGTTCGGGTCAAACGGTAGAGCCTGAGTTAATAATAACTAAGTTTCTACTTAGTAACCGGACATCTTGCCTCAATAAGCATTGATTGTTCGCATCAAATGGTAGAGCTTTTAACATCTGAGATCCGAGCAATTAAGTCCGTAGGGGTGTCTTAACACTTAGTGCCCTAAAGCCAACTGGTTTATGAGTCATTGGCCCAAAGCTAGTTACAATGATTGGAGATGTTGTATTAATATATATATATATATTTCCATTGTCAAAAAATGTGTGAATTCTGATATAACTAAAGGACAAAAATATTACTCTCTTTTCAATTACACTTATAAAATATTGTGGGCAAAATGAATTGATTAATACCTTGTTAATTGTGTATATGGAGAATGGTAAAAAGTATAGGAGAATTTACTAATTTGGTAATTTAGAAAGAAAGAAAATAATTACTAACCTGTATAAGAATTTCTTTTTTAACTTGTTTATTTTGTTTCATTAAGTTTTGTGTGATTGATTATACATTTGATTGACGTTTGTGGGTATCGTCGTTGTAAGCCCTCACGAGACTATAACTCGTCCACTAGGGACACTAAGACTTGTTTCATATGTTAAATGCAATCGTGATCCCTACGAAAGTGACTTTGTTTACTTTAGTTGTTTATTTCATTTTATTTTTATTTGTTTTGCTCGAGGACTAGCAAAATGTTATGTTTGGGGGTGTGATAAGAGGAAAATATGTCAATATTTACCGCCCCTTTTACTCAATATTTTGTAAGTTTCTCAAGTATTGTGAGCATTTTTATGTGTTTTTGGTCATTTTGCAGATATAAATAACATCGGGACTATAAGAGTAGAGATAACATCAAAGCATCACAAATTGAAGCTAAGTATGTTAGAAACATTTTTCATGTTGGAGGAATTGAAAGAAAACTTACAAATGCTTAAGATTTCCAAGATTTTCTTCTTTTCTCCAAACCTTTTCTATCAACCACTTTTGTGTTCTATTTTTGTGTATATGAACTTGTTAAACCCTAAAGGATGAAACACAATAATATATACTCCACAAATTTAGCCTTGGCCGAAATTGATGGTGAGAAAATATCAAGATATTTTCATTTGTTTCATTTAAGTTCAACTTGTCAACTTGCATTTCTAAATCATTACACTTTAATGAATTATCCAACCAAGTCAAAAATTTCAACTCAAAAATATAACAATTATATTTATTTAGGGTGTTGGCCGAAAATACCAAAGAAAAAGGAAAATGAATATTTTCAATTTTAACAATTAAAACAAATATCCAGGAAGTCAAATTCAATTTGACAACCTTTTCCTTTAAGTATAAAGTCAACAATAAACACTTATAATCATTTCCTAACTTTATCATTTGGTGAGATATTTATATTTTAATTATATTAATCATTTAACAATTAAATAATAATTAATTAATTAATTAAATACAAATATCTCAAATATATGTATTATATTTACTTTAAATATCTCAAATACATTTATTAATGATATATGTCAAATACCTTTATTCGACAATTTATTAATATGTATTTAATAATATCATATATTAAATACAAATACACATTATTAGGAAATGACGGTTCGGCCCGTTCGCATGTATTTTTCGTTTAACGTTTAAACGATTTATAAATAATCACCATTATTCATAAAAATTGCCCTAGTGCTCTACAAGTATATTTCATTAGTGAGACTCTCTAGATTCAGGTATATCCGTCACAAAATCCAATTTCGTGTCCATAATTTACCCACCCGCAAATTATGATGACCACGGATAAACTAGCTGAATCATTTAGGTCGAGGTCATTGCATACAGATAATCTCTCCGTCATAGGTATCCGGATAATCCCAGAGATATAGATGTAAACGTCAAATCTCTATAGGTATTATCCCGTCGACGTATCTATTAGCAATCTATAAATAACATTCGGAACTCACTTCTGAAGTATACTATGGCCATAGATTTAACTGATTGCTAATCACATATGGACTACATATGCTATGTACACAAAACTGACGGATCCTATCTTGATACACACAGGATATCCTGAGGATCGGTCCACACCCAACGAACAGGCGGAGGTCTGATCTAAATAGATCGTTTACGTGACTGCCATCTAAGTGTGGAGGATGTCTCATACATCCACAGTGGTATCTCAAGTCGAAGGACCACTATGCTACTCAACCTGAGAAGAGTCTTATTGACGTTGGTGTACCATCCATTAAGAATCTTCAGTGAGTCGTTCAATGTTTATCCATTGTAAACACCTACACGTCTATACGGGTCTCTTCAGACTCATGGTTCATTGGGATAAACCATCGGACCAAGTCTCGATATACGACATGTACTGGTCTCAACGGATTTGACTAACCGACCTGTGTTAGTGAATCTTGACCAGGAATAGTATTTGATAATATACACTTAGTAGTGACACTTCCCAATGTCAATTACAAACTAGCTTTGTAACTGTGTACTGCATTATATATTATCGGGCCTTTGTCTAATATATACATATCACTAAACCACATTTAGTTTCAATCTAATCATAATCAGATCGAATACGTATATAAAAATAAGAGGTGCGACCATAAATAAGTAATATTATGGAAAAATGGATTGTTCGTATTCATGAATCAGACATAAATAAGGTCCAGATTGGCGCTCTGAACACCAACCCCAACAATTTCTCCCACTTGGTCTAGTGCCAATCCACAGTATCATATACACATCTTAATGTGTATCGTATACGCATGGCCCTCAAAAGCTCACCCAGCACTTAAGAGGTAGGCAACAAGAAGTAGGTCCGCTATAACATAATGAGTTTGTCAAACAAACTCAATCGTTTCCCATAGCCAGCATCATTTATATTTTGTAGAATCTAAATTATACATTAATATGACTCTGATGCTACATCAGTATTGTGATACAGCTACTGAGTTGTCCAAGTATTTAAGGATCAAATCCAAATTACTATGTGGACAACCGCAAGCACAACACCAATATAAAACTTCTAATTTATAAGATCACTATGCAACTTCATAAGTCAATACTTCATAAGTTGCATCTAATTCCACTGTAACGGTAGAATCATGTGTGACACTCCCACTGCATCTTTGTGACTCTTTATGACGTAGACTGTCTAACGTCATAATTAGTCTCAAAACTAATATGACCCTAATGGTTGCAGACTGTATTCTCCATGAATTAGAAACTCTTTCTTAATATCTCAAGGATCACAAAGAACGTGTTTCAAGATCCATCATATGGTCTATAGGGTATCAAAATATCTCGTAATAATTACGATTAAATCGATATCTTTAATCGCAAATAATAAAGTATTCATTATGTCATCATCAAATGATATATAAGATTGATTAGACATTCTAATCAATATCTCTTTCGAAAAAGGAATCATCATTTACGAAAGATGAATACTATATATAATACACACATTAACTGTCAAACAGTTATACTAACTGTCATACAAATAGCCTTGTTGTGTCTTTTATTAGATCATATCTAATGCATGAATAATAGAAGTATCTCACAAGTCTATTTGTTTTATATCTTATATAAAACTTTATATCAAATATAACAGAGACTACTCTTACTGCTTTCACGGAGTAAAGAAGACTTAGGTAAATCTTTTACCTTACAAACATCTCATTATTACTATAATAATGATAATGTTGTTAGGATATAAAACACTAGAAAGTAATTTGTACGCTCCCAATAACCCTTTAATCACATATGTATTCTCTATACTTTGACAAGATTAGACAACCTGACTGATATCAAAAATAGAGAACACAGATTTTTGGAAGACTTATCTGAGTCTACAATAGGCTCTACAAGCTAGCACACTAAACTGCGATCTCAGCAGAACACAAACTCTAGGGCCATTCCAGAACGAACTCTTCAAACAAAGAAATCACAACTGATCTCTTATCTGAATAAGTAATTCAAAAATGCTATTTTTCATTCTTTAGCTAAAATATACAGTTTAATATCAACATCAACCAATATATCTTTAATTGTTCAATTAGTGTGACTAGAGATAAGTTCTCTCAGAATCTATAATAGATTGCTGAGTATAACATTTCTCACTGCCATACTGTAAAGGTCAAACCTTTAATAAGCTCACACTGCTTTCGCTGCGCTAACAATTAGCACATATCATGAACTAATTCATAATGAAAGCATAATCAAGTTCAAAACTTGATCGTAGTAAGCTATGAACAATCTTAGATATATGGTTCAATGGTGAACTTCCAGAATCGATATCAAATATCACTTCCATTATAAGTTATGTGATAATTTTCTTCAATAAGAAAACAACAGAACCATTAAGTATCAAATACTCGTGAATGATTCTGCTATCCTATTGGACTTGTACGGAAGATGTATAAGGGTTGTTTTTGTTGGAGTTTCTATAAGTCCCAAGATCAAAACTCAAGCATGAATCATAAGCGAATACAACGATTTAAGTGCTGAATACTTACATCGAGCGGTTGAGAGACGATTTGGGCAACAAAAACGAACTCACTGCCCACTGCCACTGCTCACGGCAGTTCACTGTCATGGCCTCCAATGATGCGTTTTTGGTCACCAAAATCAAGATCCAAGCTTCATCAAAACGTTCCTTGCTCATGGGTATACTTCCCTTATCACCTTAGCATAATCCCGGAGTGTGCTAGCACTCTTGTTTTGCCACAAAACACACTTGCTTCCCTCCATTTTCTTTTATCTTGTTCGGCAGTTCACTGCCTACTGAAACCAGAAAAATGGCCTGAGAGAGGGGAGAGGAGAAGAAGATGAGAGAGTTGCTTATTTCACTTCTTGTTTTTGTTTTTTTCAAAAACCGTGAGAGACCAAATGAAAAGCAAAATGAAATGATATCAAATACCAAATGAATTTTTTAATCAAAAAACCCTTCAAAAACCGTGAAAGGTTTTTCCCTCCAAAGGAAAATTCATCATTTGCCATAATTATCTCACATTGAGAATAGAGACAATGTATTATCCCTTAAAGGTGACTAGATACATCCATCATCTATTCGTGTCAAGTAATGAGATATCGCGATGTGATTTGCGGATTCCACCCGTTTCAAAATACGAATGTGTCCGCAAACACTTTCGGGCTCAATTTCGCTAATTCCGAATTAACGAATTTCCGTCGCGACGAGAACTAAATAATTACGCCTAGCGAAATCACTATTCACATCGCTAACGAATTAATTCTAAATTAATTCGCTCGCCCGAATTAAAATCTAATTTTAATTCCGCGTCGAAATCTAATTTCGTTTAATAATATATCGAATATATTATTTTATCGATTAATTCCAAATTAATCGATCTCTCTCTCTCTCCTAATAAGGCATTTTATCCAAGATAAAGTTTCTCCGCAATTAATCCAAGATTAATTCTCTCTCTCATCATATTAATCCCAGATTAATATAAGTGCGAGTCATACGTCATCGGTGAATCTTTGGGAAGCGACCCATGAGATCCCCGGATATGTTGGCAGTAAATACGGTCGTCGGAGTATCCGAATCACGTACGTACCAAGTACTACGTTCTACCGATTTACGAGACAAGGTTGGCTTCTAGCAAAGCACCAAGTCTACCTAATTCTCCGGACATATTCTTATAAGAAAATTTAAGATCTGTATCAAGCGTAGTATACAATTGTATTGTGCATATCGGCCCAGTATCGGATAGTCACGTGCTAGGTCTGGGGCTGGATAAGTGTCTACCCCGTACGAAGCACATGTCGGATGTCTGGTAACTAGTCTCTATAATCGGATATACATGACCTTGTCATAATATCCCGATGGCCGCGCAGCACTTAAGAGCACTAATACCGTATCCTGCGTGACATCATCTCCAATATGACTGAAGTGATACTTCCGTCTTGACGTCACACCCAATACTCTACGACTCTCTG
>SKCR01012637.1:0-12207 GCA_019454045.1 Zanthoxylum bungeanum
GCGAGGGGTGAGTGCGGCCTTAAATCTTATTTTCCCGGTTCACACCGGGTGGCGACTCCATCATTCTCCGGTTTAGTCCCCGTGGCTACTCCGTACTCCCAACTAGTGCCGCGAGCCTAGAACAGCATGCGTCGTCCAGTTTCTGTTGTCTACAACGCACAAGTACAATACTAGTCTATTTCGTATTATCGATGTCCAGTCTCGATAATACTACGACTAGAGATATTTAATGATTAAACCATTCATGGATTAATACTTCTCATATCTTATTAATCCGATTTAACCATATGGACTTTTATTGTTATATATATCCAAGTAATCTAATTACAATAATGATAAAATAGCAATTTTCTTTTGTCACATAGTTAATTTTGTTGGACAGTTATGACCCATAGCGTCACTATTTGTACAGATCATGGTGATGTTGTACAAATTAACTATGTGACAAATGAGATTGCTTTCTTATCATTTGTGATTAGATCACCAAGATGTATAAATTATAAAAGGTCCTTCTGATTAGTTCCTGGATTGAGATGATATGAGACAATATCAATCCACAAAGATATAATCATTAAACCTCCCTAGTCAGAGTATTATCAAGATTGGACATCGATAATGCGAAAAAGACTAGTATTACACTTTTGCGCGTTGTGAGGGCATAACGGGATAGTTCCCATATATTTGGGTATAGGATACTCATGCAAGTGTAATAGGAGGTTGTGTTTACCGATGGTACGGCAAACAGCTTCGCTCTGGATAGACCCCTCGGAATTCCATTGGTAGTATGACTATGTGTCTATGGAAGTCCGAAATCAGGGTAGGTGTATTTGGTCTTAACCTGAGACTTACACCGCTAATACTTGTGACAATCAATATACTTTGGTTTTGGTCGTCCAGGGCTTTAACAGGTTCTGTGTCCGCCTCAGCTGGGTATATTGAGAATCGTAGTGTGTTGGCTGTGATGTCAAGACGGAACTATCACTCCAGTCATAGTGGAGATGATGGTCACGTAGGATACGAGGCTGGTTCCCTTAAATACTACAGCTATCGGGATATTATGACTAGGTCATGTATATCTGATTATAGAGACTAGTTACCAGAGATCTGATATGTGCTTCGTACGGGGCAGACACAATTCCAGCCCTAGGCCTAGCACGTGACATCCGATACTGGATCGAAATACGCAATACTATGTATACTACGCCTGATATAGATCACCATATTCCTGTAAGGATATTTCTGGAGAATTGGGAAGGCATGGCTCTTTGCTAGATGCCAATATTGTCTTGTAAATCGGTAAAAATGTAGTACTAAGTACGTACGTGCTCGGATAGTCCGACGACCATATTTACTGCCAACATATCCGGGGATCTCATGGGTCGCTTCCCGAAGATTCACCGATGACGTATGACTCGCACTTTATTAATCTGGGATTAATTAGATGAAAGAGAAAATTAATCTGGGATTAATTACGGAGATATTTTTTCTGGGATAAAATATCATTTAAAGAGAGAAAATGATTAATTTGGAATTAATCGATAAAATAATATATTTGATATATTATACGAAATTGGATTTTGACGCGGAATTGAAATTAGATTTTAATTCGGGCGAATGAGTTAATTTAGAATTAATTCGTTAGCGACGTGAATAGTGATTTCGCTAGGCATAATCATTTAATTGCGTCGCAACGGAAAATTCGTTAATTTGGAATTAGCGAACCCGAGCCCGGGAGTGTTTACGAGTGCACTCGCGTTTCGAATTCAAGTGCGGCCTACAAGTCACATCAAGCGTCAAATCACTAGTCAATCGATTGATGTGACATCTTGTCACTTGATTGATGTGAATGATGATGGAAGTTGTTGGAAGTGGTTGTAGCCTTTAATGGCTTGACTTTTGGAAAGCAAAATAAGAAAAATGAATTTTGGAAATTCAAACTTGTGTATTAGATACACAATTTTCCCAACCACCAACACTTAACACACAACTCTCCTCTCTCTTTCTTCTCTCCATCTCCACGCCCAAGGGGCAGTATTTTCCTCTCCAAAACTTTCTGTTTTTCCGTGAGCCAAGGAGAAGAAAAATGAAGAATTGTTACAATTTTTCACAAGTGCTAGCCACTTCCGAAGTCTATCGAAGGTGATAGGGAAACCCACTTGTGAGCTTGGAATTCACATCTAAAAGCTTGGAGCTTGGAGGAGGACCAAAGCCGAAAATGGAGGAGCACAAACCTGAAAATGCCGAGAGCCTTGGAGGACTTCAAAGGGCTTAAAATGTTTTGTTCTTCGCTGCATCGCTCAACCGATCATTGTGAGTATTCCGCAACTTCTTCGATGTATTCGCATGTATGTTTCATATGTTTTAATCAATCCTCGGGACCGTAGAAACTCCAACAATGGTATCAGATAGAGTAAAATCATGAAACTTGATTTTAGGGTTAAAATTGGGTAAATTGATTTTGAGCATGATTTGGTTAAATTGTTTGATTAAGTATGCTTAATTGATGTTTAATTGAAGTTTTATTGGATCAATTTCATGAAAATTGATTTGGAACAATTTTCCCCAAATTGGGTTGGCTTGGCCGAATCTATGAACCCTAATTGTCATGGTGATTTTTTGATTTTTGATTCATTGGATGAGTTGAAATCAATTGGGAATTGTTGATTTGAGAATTAGTTGGATTAAATTTTGAATTGGACAAATTACCCCTAATTACCGTGAGCTTATTAGCATGAATTAGGTTTGATTTTTGTTAAAATATGTTGGACATGTTTTAATGTTGATAAGCATAATTAATTGTGTAAATTGATGTTTTAGAAATGTTAATTTGGGTGATTAATTATGGCATTACACTTTGTTTAATTAAATTATGAAATTGGATTTTGTGATTTAATTAATTGAGCTAATTTTGGAAATTGGGCTTTAAAGTTGTAATTTGGCTTAATGGGCTTGGTTGTACCAAGATTGGTTTAGGCTAAATTGGTTGGATCCAATGGGCCCAAAACCATTCCATAAAGTCCAATTATGACTTAAATGGACCTTTAATATTTTAATTGGGCCTAATGGGCCTAAATTGATTTCTAGGCTTATTGGGTTATTCCTTGATTGGGCTTTGGTTGCTGAAGCCCACGCCTTAAAAGAAATTAATTAAAAGCCCATTGGACTTTAATTAAATTAACATTGGATGTTAATCGGGCTTTGAGACCCGTAACGATTAAATTTGGAATTTAAGTCGTAAAGGTTCGTTAATAAAGTGTAATTTTAATTTGGAATTAAATAAATGGATTAGTATTAAATACATATTAATTGGATTTAATGTTGTAGTTTAATTTAATTCAAGAATTCGTACTTTGAGTACTTATTCGCAAAACGAGTTTGACTCGCGCAAAATCAAATCGTTGTTTGAACATTGGATGGTCATTAATATTCAGATTAATTAATTGGATTAGATTGATTGACAACATGCTTGTGTGAATACATGGTTGCGATGCATGAATAATGTATATCGGATGGTATTAGATGGGTGGGGAAATTTTGGAAATTGTTGTAATAAATTAAGAATTTATTAATTGGACCTGCGTGTCGAGCCTATTACCTCCTTACTCTTTGTATTTCTCTTCTCACCTATTCCCCTCAATGTAAATGAGGTTTCTTTAGAAGTGTTATGTAACGGGTAGAAGTAATACATGTGCTAGCGGGAGAGAGGAAAGGGAGAGATTTGATCTAGGACCAATGTGTAAAGTATCCATCCGCATATCATTATTATTTTATTTATGCGCCTTATTATGTGTTTAGAATGCATGTTTAATGGTGTATAATGATGAGACCTTAACAAATATAATAAATTAGTTGCCAATTTCCACGCGAAAAACCCTCATAAAATATTAAGCGTTTTTCCTTCCATTGAGTGATTCTTACTCAAGATCTAAGACTGACATTGGTTTGTTGGCCAAAGTCAAGGCCTTTGTCCGTCGAGGATGTGTTTGAATCATGAAGGCTTTGTTCCATATCGGTGTCTTGTCCAAGTCGTGATTTGTTGGCCAAAGTCAAGGTCACTTCTTATCCATCGACATTGATTACGAAGCTTTCCCAGGTCAATGGGTCACGCTTAACTGAGATCACTAAGTTTGTTGTGCCAATGCCAAGGCTTAGTTGATTCAGAGGAAAAAGGTTAGGCAATATATTGGATATTTTGGAATATATAAGATATATGTTTCGGACTTGGATGTCCCCCGACTGGATCTAGGAGTTGGGTGGGATCCAATCGATCTTACAGATCTACCTAGTTAATTATCATATAATTTGTTGGCCAAAGTCAAGATTGTGTGACATTTAACGGGATCCTAGCCCACTAGGAAACACGGTTTCCCGAGTACTCGACATAGGGTTAGAGGCTCGCCGAAAAATAGTGGGAGGCAAGTATTAGATTTGCAATATTCATTTAATAACTTGCCATAACGCGCTCATTACAAATTATTCGTCAATTAATTAAATGTTAGTTGGACTAATATTTAAATTGTTGTTTTTTATAAACAGTTGGACTGTATTCAAACTATTCATTTATAGTTGATTATGTAATTGGATTATAGTAATCAATATATTTGAATTAATTAATAATTATAGTTGATTTTATAATTGGATTATAGTAATCAATATAATTGAATTTAATCTATTAAATTATAGATGATTAAATAGTTGGACTATATTAATCACTATAATAAATAGTACCTGAAATCGTTGATTAAATAGTTGGACTATTAGAATCAAGATAAATTGAAAGATTAGTGTTTAAAACATAATCATGGGTGAAAATATTTTTTAAACGACTTTAATTTTCAAATTGGGAATAATATTTCAGGATAGTCCTGAAAATAATAAGTTACTTTATTTGATAAAATAACATCTTAGGCCAAAAGCCCGGAGTTGACCAAATAGTAGAGCATGATCTTTGGAAGATTCATGTCATGATAACTTTAGTGCTTAATCCATTAAGCTTGCCAAATAGACTCTTTAATTTCTTAATCAGAACTAAGGATTAGATCCTTATAGTATTATAATGAAATTGAAGGATCTTCAAAGATCTATTCTTAGATCTTAGAAGTACTAAATTGCAATAAATAACTCTTGGAGAGTTAATGACTATTCTCAAGGAGATAAAGTCAAAGTTTGCAATAAGGCAAGTAGCGCAAGGCGCACCTTACTTCTATATTCTAGAAAGCCAAGGCTAGGCCAAAGGCTTCTGGAGTGTGAAAAATGGCAAAGGAAAAATCATTATAATCTTCTGGGAAGATAAAGGACATATCCCAAAATGTCTGCCTAAATTGTGGCAAACAGGATCGCGGAAGCGTGACTGCCATATGGACAAGGCAGACATGAAGGAATTGAAGACGGGGCAAGACTCTGACTTCAAATATGTTTGTCATAAATATGTTCACTACTAGTATTAAAATTGGATTTTAGATACTTAGTGTGATACATAAATATGCATTGATGTTCAGAATCTCCTATGAGCATGATACTGACTTCACATAAGATTTATCTGTGAATTGTAAACGAGACGAAAGTCGCTGTTTTAACCGTAGATACCTAAGTTTAGGAACTACCATTCGGGTGTGTACTTAAATTAGGAAACTGTTATAATGTTACTAGTTTGACTAGAACCTTATCTCTATATCAGTTTTTAATCCGCTGCGGATTTACCTTTATATTCTAGAACACTAAAGTGTTTTATTATATAAAGATGATATTGAGATAAACACATTAGATGTGAATAAAATAATTTATATTTTGAATATAAGTAATCTCAAACATATAACATGACAAACGAATAGCTCAATCAGTTGAAACTATTATGGCATTGTTGTCTGGGACATAATTAAATAAGACTCGTATGCCCACACTTCTGAAGAGTGGGTACTAGGACAAATTTGAATCCATTCAAATAAAGTCTACGAATCTAGTTTATTAGGCAAAGTGCCTATAACACTATTTACTTGGTAAAAGTGTAAGTGCCACTGATCTGTTAGCCCTTGTTCATAGTGACGTAGTGGGCCCATGTCTAGCTAGGCTAGAGGTGGATATGAATATTTCGTGACCTTTACGGATGTGGCATCTCGTTATGGTTATGTGTTTCTTTTGAAGAACATAAATTGAAAACTTTTATAGTTTCGACATGAAATAGACAAACAGATCGGCTAAAGTATTATAACGTTACGGTAAGACCGCAATGGAAAATACTTAAGCAATAAGTTTCTCATATACTTGAAATAGTATAGTATTCTTTCAAATAAGGACTCCTCCCGAAACACGTCAATTTGACGGTGTGTCCGAACATGATAAACCGAATTTTGTTGGACATGATAAGGTTAATCATGAGTCGCTCTGAGCTACCATTTCCTTCAACGAATACGCATTAACAGTGCAATACTTATTTGAATAAGGTTCCATATAAAAATCTGTTTGACATAATTCATATTAGATATGACACAGGAAAAAACTGGGTTTTCTCATTCCTATAAATTTAGGTATGTTAGGCATATGTTTGGATGATACCAAACTAGAACCCAAATTGGATAAGTGCCAAATTTTAGGTTATCCTAGGGATACCAAAGTATAGTACTTATACAACTCACAAGAGAACAATTCAATTGTTGCTCGCCATGCGGTTTTCCTAAGAGGAATACCGATATGCAGTGGTAAGTGGGAGGACAGTAAAACTCGATGAAAATCGGAGTAATATTGTTCCTGGCACCGATTCCTTAATGGAACATGAATAGCTCATCAATGATGAAACTATTTTTGGACAGTTATGACCCATAGTGTCACTATTTGTACAGATCATGGTGTTGTTGTACAAATTAACTATATGACAAATGAGATTGCTCTCTTATCATTTGTGATTAGATCACCAAGATGTATAAATGATAGGAGGTCCTTATGATTAGTTCCTGGATTAAGATGATATGAGACAGTATCAATTCGCGAATGTATAATCATTAAATATCCCTAGTCAGAGTTTTATCGAGATTGGACATCAATAATGCGTAAAAGACTAGTATTCCACTTGTGCGCGTTGTGAGGGCATAACAGCATAGTTCTCATATATTTGGGTATATGATACTCATGCAAGTGTAATAGGAGGTTATGTTTACCGATGGCATGGGAAACAGCTTCGCTCTGGATAGACCCCTCGGAATTCCATTGGTAGTATGACTATATGTCTATGGAAGTCCGAAATCAGGGTAGGTTTATTTGGTTTTAACCTGAGACTTGCACCGCTAATACTTGCGACAATCAATATACTTTGGTTTTGGTCGTCCAGGGCTTAACAGGTTCTGTGTACGCCTCTGTTGGGTATATTGAGAATCGTAGTGTGTTGGGTGTGATGTCGAGACGAAAGTATCACTCCCGTCATAGGGAGATGATGGTCGCGTAGGATACGATACTGGTACTCTTATGTACTGCACTCATCGGGATAAAATGACTAGGTCATGTTTATCCGATTATAGAGATTAGTTACCAGAGATCCGATATGTGCTTCGTACGGGGCAGACACAATTCTAACCTCTGACCTAGCATGTGACATATCTGATACTGGATCGAAATACGCAATACTACGTATACTACGCCTGATATAGATCACTATATTCCTGTAAGGATATTTCTGGAGAATTGGGTAGGCATGGCGCTTTGCTAAAGCCAACCTGTCTTGTAAATCGGTAAAAACGTACTACTTGGTACTTAAGTTTTCGGATAGTCCGACGACCGAATTTACTGCCAAATATCTGGGATCTCATGGGTCGCTTCTCGAAGATTCACCGATGACGTATGACTCACACTTTATTATCTGGGATTAATTTGAGGAGAGAGAAAATTAATCTGGGATTAATTGCGGAGATATTTTATCTGGGATAAAATATCATTAAAGAGAGAGAGAACGATTATTTGGAATTAATCGATAAAATAATATATTTGATATATTATACGAATTGGATTTCGACGCGGAATTAAAATTGGATTTTAATACGGGCGAATGGGTTAATTTAGAATTAATTCGTTAGCGACGTGAATAATGATTTCGCTAGGCATAATCATTTAATTATGTCGCAACGAAAAATTCATTAATTTAGAATTAGTGAACCCGAGCCCGGGAGTATTTGCGAGCGCATTCGCATTTCGAATTCGAGTGCCGCACGTAAGTCACATCAAGCGTCAAATCAGTTGTCACATCACATGTCACTTTAGTTGATTTTGGTGATGGGTTTTGGTGACAATGATGATAGCTTGAATTACACTCAATGTTTGTGTAAGATATTAAATGACTAATACCAAATATTTGGTATATCATTTAAAAGGTTTTGGAAATCTTTTTTACACACAATTATCTCTTCTCTTTCTTCTCTCCATATTCACGCCCAAGGGGCTGAAATTCTGCCTTCTGTTTTCTGGTTCATCACCGTGAGACACAAGGAGAAGATAAGGAATTTTATAGAAAAATTCCTAAGTGCTAGCACACCATTTGGGTCTTGCGAAAGTGATAGGGAAACCCACTTGTGAGCTTGGAATCACCATCAACCAAAGCTTGGAGCTTAGAGGAGGACCAAAGTCGAAAATTGGAAGCCCAAAAACAGTGGACTGTCGAGCTTCAAGGAGGGTAGAATGGATTTTGTTCTTCACCGCATCGCCTCAACCGCTCGATGTAAAGTATTCCGCAACTTCCTCGTGTATTCGTATTTATGTTTTATGCTTGATAATCGATCCTCGGACCGTAGAAACTCCAACAATGGT
Organism: Zanthoxylum bungeanum; assembly: GCA_019454045.1. Classification (NCBI taxonomy): domain Eukaryota; kingdom Viridiplantae; phylum Streptophyta; class Magnoliopsida; order Sapindales; family Rutaceae; genus Zanthoxylum; species Zanthoxylum bungeanum. Next base: position 8,788 of record SKCR01012637.1, read on the forward strand.
ATCAGAGCGTTGATTAAGCATGAAACATAATTTAGGGTTAAAATTGGGTAAATTGTATTTGAGCATGATTTGATGAAATTAGATGATTGAGTATGCTTAAATGTAGTTTAATTGAAGATTGATTGGATCAATTTCATGAAAAATGGTTTGGAACAATTTTCCCCAAATTCTTAGGCTTGGCCGAGAATCACTTGAGCCCTAAATGTCTTGGATTTTTGATTTTTGATTCATTGGATGAGTTGAAATCAATTGGGTAATGTTAAATTGGATTTGATTGGATTAAAACCGAATTGGACATTAAAATCCCCACATAGCCGAGACTATATGAGCATGTTTGGGTTTGATTTTTGATTAAAATTGTGTCGGACATGATTTAATATTGATAAGCATGATTAATTAGGCTAATTTGGTGTTTTGGAAATATTGATTTGGTTAATTAATTATGATATACACTTTAAGTAATTAAATTGTGAAATTGGATTTTGTAATTTAATTATGTTGGGCCTATTTTGTAAAATTGGGCTTGAATGTTGTTTTTGGGCTTTAATGGGCTTGATTGTACCAAGAAAGGTTTAGGCTAAATTGGTTGGATCCAATTGGGCCCAAAACCATTTCCATAAAGTCCAATTATGACTTAAATGGACCTTTAATATTTTAATTGGGCCTAATGGGCCTAAATTGATTTCTAGGCTTATTGGGTTATTCCTTGATTGGGCTTTGGTTGCCGAAGCCCACGCCTTAAAAGAAATTAATTAAAAGCCCATTGGACTTTAATTAAATTAACATTGGATGTTAATCGGGCTTTGAGACCCGTAACGATTAAATTTGGAATTTAAGTCGTAAAGGTTCGTTAATAAAGTTTAATATTTAATTTGGAATTAATAAATGGATTAGTATTAAATACATATTAAATTGGATTTAATGTTGTAGTTTAATTTAATTCAAGAATTCGTACTTTGAGTACTTATTCGCAAACGAGTTTGACTCGCGCAAAATCAAATCTTTGTTTGAACATTGGATGGTCATTAATATTCAGATTAATTAATTGGATTAGATTGATTGATAACATGTTTGTGTGAATACATGGTTGCGATGCATGAATAATGTATATCGGATGGATCTATTAGATCGGGGGGGCAATTTTGGAAATTGTTGTAATAAATTTAGAATTTATTAATTGGACCTGCGTGTCGAGCCTATTACCCCTCCTTTTACTCTTGTATTTCTCTCTCACCTAGTCCCTCAATGTAAATGAGGTTTCTTTAGAAGTGTTATGTAACGGGTAGAATAATCATGTGCTAACGGGAGAGAGGAAAAGGAGAGAATTGATCTAGGATCAATGTGTAAAGTATCCATTTGCATATCATTATTATTTTATTTACGCGCCTTATATGTGTTTTAGAATGCATGTTTAATGTGTATAATGATGAGACCTTAACAAATATAATAAATTGGTTGCCAATTTGCACGCGAAAAAACCCTCACAAAATATTAAGAGCGTTTTCCTTCCATTGAGTGATTCTTACTCAAGATCTAAGACTGGCATTGGTGTGTTTGCCAAAGTCAAGGCCTTGTCCGTCGATGATGTGTTTGAATCATGAAGGCTTTGTTCCTATCGGTGTCTTATCCAAGTCGTGATTTGTTGGCCCAAGTCAAGGTCACTTCTTGTCCATCGACATTGATTACGAAGCTTTCCCAGGTCAATGGGTCACGCTTAACTGGGGATCACCAAGTTTGTTGTGCCAAAGCCAAGGCTTAGTTGATTCAGAGGAAAAGGTTAGTTAATATATTGGATAAATGGCATATATAAGATATAGTTTTGTTGGAGTTTCTACGGCCCCAAGGATCGAATATTAACAAGAAATATGTGCGAATACAAATCGAGGAAGTTTGCAGAATACTTACATCGATCGGTTGAGCGACGCGAGAGGCACAGAAATTCTTTTCTGTCTCACTAGAATTTGGCTATGGCAGTGAGTTTGCTCACTGTTTTCGGCCATTGGAGGTGCTCCATCAAGCTCCAAGCTTCGTCATTTGATTCTTGCTCATGGGTGGACTTCCCTATCCACCTTCGCATGACTTCGTAGTGTGCTAGCACTCCCGATTTTTCCACAAAATCGCGACCTTAGCTTCCCTATGGCTCATGTTTTTGGCAAACCAGTGAGGAAGAAAACAGCCCACAATGGTTGTGAAAATGAGAGGAAGAAAAAGAAGAGAGATGAGTTTGGTTGATGGCTAAATTGTATCTAATACACTAATGTGAATTTTAAATTCATTTAATGTGTATTTGGCTTTCAAAAAGTCAGGCAATTAAAGCCAATCAACCTTCATCAACTCACATCACTCATGAATAGTGACTTACGTCAATCACTCAAAGTGAAAGACATGCATCACTTGATTAACGAATGATGTGACGCTAGATGCGACTAGTGATTTGACGCTTGATTTGACTTGTGTGCCGCACTCGAATTCGAAATGCGAATGCGCTCATAAATAATCTCGGGCTCGGGTTCGTTAATTCCAAATTAACGAATTTTCCGTTGCGTCGTAATTAAATCTAATTTAATAAATAATCATGCCTACCATAATTACCTTCACGTCGCTGACGAATTAATTCTAAATTAACTCGTTCGTCCGAATTAAAATCTAATTTCAATTCAGCATCGAAATCCAATTTCGTATAATATATCCGAATATATTATTTAATCGATTAATTCAAATTAATCGTTATCTCTCTCTTTCAATGATATTTTATCCAAGATAAAATATCTCCGCAATTAATCCCAGATTAATTTTTCTCTCTCTCTAATTAATCCCAGATTAATTTAGAGTGCGAGTCATACATCATCGGTGATCTTTGGGAAGCGACCTATGAGATCCCCGAATATGTTGGCAGTAAATTCGGTCATCGAACTATCCGAACACGTAAGTACCTAGTATTACGTTTTACCCGATTTACAAGAAAATGTTGGCTAGCAAAGCGCCATGCCTTCCCAATTCTCCAGAAATATCCTAACAGGAAAAAATGATCTATATCAGGCGTGGTATACATAGTATTGCGTATTTCGATCCAGCATCGGATGATCACGTGCTAGGCTTGGGGCTGGAATTGTGTCTGCCCCGTACGAAGCACATATCGGATGTCTGGTGACTAGTCTCTATAATCGGATAAACATGAGCTTGTCATTTTATCCCGATAGCTGCAGCATTTAAGAGAACCAGTCCCGTATCCTACGTGACCATCATCTCCATATGACTGGAGTGATAACTTCTGTCTTGACATCACAACACCAACACACTATGATTCTCAATATACCCATTAGAGGCGTATACAGACCTGTTAAAGCCATGGACGACCACAACCAAAGTATATTGATTGTCGCAAGTATTAGCGTGCAAGTCTTCAGGTTAAGACCCAAT
>SKCR01012638.1:0-12185 GCA_019454045.1 Zanthoxylum bungeanum
TGTGTATATCGGCCCAGTATCGGATAGTCACGTGCTAGGGCTGGGGCTGGATAAGTGTCTGCCCCGTCTGAAGCACATGTCGGATGTCTGGTAACTAGTCTCTATAATCGGATATGCATGACCTAGTCATAATATCCCGATGGTTGCGCAACACTTAAGAGCACTAATACCTTATCCTGCGTGACATCATCTCTAATATGACTGAAGTGATACTTCCGTCTTGACATCACACCCAATACTCTACGATTCTCAATATACCCAGCAGTTGGCGTACACAGAACCGGTTAGAGTCCTAGACGACCACAACTAAAGTATATTGATTGTCGTAAGCATTAGCGGTGCAAGTCTCAGGTTAAAACCAAATACACCTACCCTAATGTCGGACTCCCATAGACACATAGTCATAATACCAATGGGATTCCGAGGGGTCTATCCAGAGCGAAGCTGTTTCCCGTACCATCGGTTAAACACAACCTCCTATCGCACTTGCATAAGTATCCAATACTTAAATATATGAGAACTATGCCGTTGTGCCCTCACAACGCGCACAAGTCCAATACTAGCTTATTCCGCATTATCGATGTCCTATCTCGATAATACTCCGGCTAGGGATATTTAATGATTAATCCTTCGTGGACTGATACTGTCTCATATCATTCTCAATCCAGGAACTAATCATATGGACCTCTCTTCATTTATACATCTATGGTGATCAAATCACAAATGATGAGAGTGCAATCTCCTTTGTCACATAGTTAATTTGTACAACAACACCGTGATCTGTACAAATAGTGACGCTATGGGTCATAACTGTCCAACAGTAAGACGGTGCAATGAGAAGCTGACACGTGTCACGCGGTTAGGATCGGTCCAATGAGAACTTGACACGTGGCGGAAGATGATTCGCCGATGATTCGGTTCCATTCAGAAGGTGACACGTGTCACACAAAGTGTCGGTACCATAGAATCGTGACAATGTCCAGGCGTATTTTAGCATGATCGGTTCTAATGATGACACGTATCGCGCACGTTAGCATAGTCGGCGCATGTTAGCATCCGGTGCATTTTAGCAAATTTCTTCTGACTGGTCCACGTGTCCGGCGCAGGTTAGCATGCGGCGCACTTTAAATTTCGCGATGCCGAAGGATTGCGCTTCGCGACAACGGCCAAATTACCAAAATACCCGTTTTCATCCTTTTTCACTATTTTGGCTCCAAATTGCATCCAAACTTTATTTATCTGCAAAATAATAATTAAAACATCAAAACGTTCATAAAACTCGAGAAACTATACAAAATATTAGGTTAAATGAGTGGGAAATAGTGATATAAATACCATTCATCAAGCACCAGATAGACTTCATACCTGGAGCAGTCATTCCTAACAGACCAGCTTATAGGAGCAATACCGATGAGACAAATGAGCTACAAAGGAAAGTACGGGAGTTGATGGACAATGGGTATGTAAGGGAAAGCATGAGTCCTTGTGCAGTACCAATGCTTCTAGTTCCTAAGAAAGATGGGACTGTAGGACACAGGACCTGGGCGACGCCGTTTCTAGGCTCGCGGCACTAGTAAATACTAAATAATATGGAGTCGCCACCCGGTGTGAACCGGGACAAAGATTTAAGGCAGCACTCACCCCTCGCAAGGGAAGACCTCAAACCATTGGGTTCGGAATGGTCCCTTACTTATGTCACTTGTAATGAAAGGATTTATGTAATAATTTAATCAAGCTTAAGTAACACTTATTTCCAAGAGTATCATGCTTCTAAATTTTCATATGCAAAATAAAACTTATGTACACATTTCACATATATCTTACATTTAAAATTGCATGCTTAACATATATCAAAATAGCCACGAACATACAATTTCATTTACATATTACATTCAGGAAAACACAAGCACAGATATTAACCATACAAAAACACACATATGGGCACTTTTCCAAGTGGTACGTGGAATTGTATCCCAAGTACAGACCGCACTACCGTCCATTCGGAATCGGCTACGGAATTACGTATGGGTTCCATCCGATATACCGCAAGAAATAATACTCAAATGTTATCACGACATAAGCATATGGATTGTAATACATTAATATATTTGTATTCATACATTTGGGGGGGTAGCTACTAGGAAAACTATGCATGGAATCTAATGAAGAGGACTCAGCTCAGTGGGTGCGCGTTCGCGTAGCGTTCGGAACGCGTGCGAATGGTAAACAGAAGGTTCGCGTTCGCGTAGCGTCCGAGAATGCGTTCGAACGGAACCAGACCTCATACATTATAAAACTAAGAAAGTGTGTGTGCGTTCGTGTAGCGTTCGTAAACGCGTTCGAACGGTAAACAGAAGGTTCGCGTTCGTATGGCGTTTGATAACGCGTTCGAACATAAATGAAACAGAATGCTCTCGTTCGTGGGGCGTTTGTTAACGCGTTCGAACGGAAATGAAACAGAATGTTCGCATTCGTATTGCGTTCGTGAACGCGTTCGAACGGAAATGAAACAGAATGCTAACGTTCGTATGGCGTTCGTGAACGCGTTCGAACAAAAGTAAGACCTGATGCATGACAAGGCAAAATACATGCACGTTCGAACGGGAACAGACCAGATGCATGAAATGGGACGCAATACATAAACGACAAAATAAAAGGAGGGGACGCGGCGAAGTACTGCCGTAAAGGTGGCCTTTTGGGGCTCTTGATCTCTCATAGAGAGGACCTTTAGACCAACATACTAAGCCCATGCGCTCGACTGAATCATGCATACATTGAATGAAAAGCAATAATATTAAACATAGTATGCCCGATTGAACGTATCTTGTATCCAACCGAACACATATCAACCGGCGTGGCGAAGCCTCGTGGTAAAGGGCTTTAGCCCCTCCCAATAGGGGATCTCACATCGCACTTACTAAGCCCATGCACTTGGTTGAACCATGCATACGAAAATAAAGACAATCATATCAACTAAGTATGTCCGATTGAACGTATTTCGCATTCAACCGAACACACATCAATCGGTGCGGCAGAGCATCGTGGTGAAGGATTTTAACCCTCCAATTGGGGAACCTTTCATCGCACTTACTAAGCCCATGCACTCGATCGTATCATACGGGAATAAACAACATGCAGAATTTAAATGACAAGAATTAAATACCAAAGCAACACAAGACAAGAGAAGGTGCCGTTTACTCAAGTGGTACGTGGAGTTGTGTCCCAAGTACAGACCGCACTACCGTCCATTCGGATTCGGCTACGGAATTTATGTCTGGGTTTCCATCCTATATACCACAAGAGACAACACTCTTCCATTCATCCAATACCCACAATACACATCATACACACAACGAATGCCACAAATACAGGAAATATATTCAAAATAAATGACCAGAAATAAAATAAGAATAAGTGTGAAAGATACCCTCAGGTCTAACCTTTTAAGCTGTCTCTCGGACTCGCGTTCCACGAAGATCGGAAGGGGTAAAGCTCTGCAACTCTTCTGGTTCACCGGTTTGCTTCTTCCTTCGCTGTTCGGCCACTCGAGCTACTGTTCCGACTCTGTTTTGCTGCTGTTTCCTTATGGTTTTGCTGCCGTTCCCTCTGTGTTTTTCTGCTTACTGTTGGTGGACTGTTCTTGATGTTCTTTTGGTGTGGTTTTGTGTGGTTATTTCAAGGATTGTAAGTGTCTTTTATGTTACTGTTTTAAGGGATTTTAAGGACTGTTTTGGTGTGGTTTAGGCTGCTGTGTTTTGTGTGATTTTCGGTGGTGGTTAGGGGTTTGTTTTGGGTAATTTTCGGTGGTGTGAGGGTAAGGATCAAGGGAGTGATATGCTTGTGATGTCTAGTATTTCTTGCTATATTCTTGTGTGAATTGTGTGTATGAGCTAGAGATATTGGAGAGGAGAGGTGGCTAAGTTAGGGGTTGTTTATATAGAGAACGGCTAGGGCTTCACCTTGTCTCACAAGGAAGAGATTTGCTTCAAAATTAGGAGAGATGAGAAAGGTATACACAAGATTAAGGGGGGACAAAATATTTTAAGTTAGGAAGTTGTAATATTTAATTTGTGTTGGTTTAGGAATACAAATATTTAGATTGGTAATTATCTTATTAGATTAGGAAGTCAAATATATGATTGGCTTTAATTGGTTAGGATTGATTTTAATTAGGTGTATCTTCTTTTTAGTTTTAGTATATAATATATTTAATTTGTCTAAGTTAGACATGATTTTATTTTATTTTTCTTAATTTGGTAAATGATTTAATTCTTTATTTATTTAATTTAATTAATATTTCATTTAGTTAATGTTTTAATTTAATTAATAATTATTAATTTGGGATGTGTTTTATGGCTTTGGGGGGCTAAATGGGATGAGGTGCGAGGCTAGCAGCAAAACCAGAAATACCGGCTCCGTTCGAACGCCAATTAGAACGTGGCACGAACGTCCGCAATCTGCACGAGTTTCGAACGAAGTAACGAACGCAGCATCAACGAAGACAGTGAACTTGTGGAATGAACTTGATGACATACTTACTCCGAATTTCCCATTCCGACCTCCGTTCCCGCAATATCCTTAGCTAAAAAGGTAGTGCCTCCAATTGAGACTCATCATCGGGTTTCACATGCGAAAATGCAATGCCTACAGTCGCCCCCACTTGATGGGACTTGTGCAGTGTGTGACTTTGAACAATCCTATCAAAGTTATGCAATGCATTTTTACTTACCTGGCTCGGCTGCCGCCTCGAGTTGAGTTGATACTGCAGCGGACCTCGATCCTGGGACGCGTCCCAATAATTGCAACGTACAATGGGGGCACCTCGACCCTGGGCACCTCGACCCAACACCGCTGACTATAGGGACCTCGCCCTGAATTGATGATGTAGTGGGCACCTCGACCCGGAAACTAAAACTGACAACAGGGGGCACCTCGACCCTGGGCACCTCGACCCAACACCGCTGACTATAGGGACCTCGCCCTCGAACTGATGATGTAGTGGGCACCTCGACCCTGGGCACCTCGACCCGGAACTACAACTGACAACGTGGGCACCTCGACCCTGGGCACCTCGACCCGGAACTACAACTGACAACGGGGGCACCTCGACCCTGGGTACCTCGACCCAACACCGCTGATTATAGAGACATCGCCCTCGAACTGATGATGTAGTGGGCACCTCGACCCTGGGCACCTCGACCCGGAACTACAACTGACAACGGGGGCACCTCGACCCTGGGCACCTCGACCCAACACCGCTGACTATAGGGACCTCGCCCTCGAACTGAATGTGTGTCTCCATACCTGGAGACGGCATGATATGGGCCTCGCCCCCAAGCTGATATGGGCCTCGCCCCTTGGGACTCATCCCAAAAACTGAAATTGCGTTGACGTTGCTTGGCTCATTCCCGCCGCTTTCTTTTTTCTTTGATCCTGCGAACACAAAACAGAAACAAACACAAAGGGAATGCAATGTTACGTGTATGCATGAATGATTTTCCTATTCCGTTGGGTTAGATCTTCTGCCGATTCTCGTGGTGACTGCTCAGTCTTCTCTCCCTCAGGCAAAGTATTGTTTCAATCTGTCTACGTTGATGGCTCGGTGAACTCGTTCCTTCCAAGTCTGATAGTTTCACTGCTCCATTTCCCATTACCTTCTGCACTATGTAAGGTCCTTCCCAGTTAGGTCTGAATTTTCCTCTTGGGTCTGTAGTCGACGGCCTCGACTGCTTAAGTACCAAATCACCCTTTCTGATCTTGGTAGGGCGTACTTTCTTGTTGAATGCCCGAGCTAGTCTCTTCTGATACAACTGCATGTGATACAAAGACTTCGTTCTCTTCTCATCCAATAGTGCTAACTGATCAAACCTCTGTGCGGCCCATTCCTGTTCCGGTAACTCTGCCTCTACTAATAGCCTCATAGACTGTATTTCCACTTCTACTGGCAATACTGCTTCCATTCCGTAGACCAAAGAGTAAGGTGTGGCCCATATTGCTGTTCTTACTGATGTTCTGTACCCCCACAAAACATACGGTAATTTCTCGGCCCAATCTCTGCAATTTTCTGTCATCTTGGCTAAAATTGTCTTTATAGTCTTGTTGGCAGCCTCAACTGCCCCATTTGCCTGCGGCCTGTATGGTGATGACTTGTGGTGGCCTATCCTATACCTTGTAACATTGCATTCGTCTCTCCTTGAAACTGGACCCCGTTGTCTGTCACTACATGATGCGGCATACCATACCGACAAACGAGGTTCCGAGCTATGAACCTTGCCATCTGTTTCGCTGTAACGTTACGGAATGATTCGGCTTCCACCCATTTCGAGAAGTAATCCACTGCCACTACTATGAAGCGATGCCCATTTGATGCATTTGGTCGAATTTCCCCAATCATATCAATTCCCCATGCTGAGAAAGGCCACGACTCTGAAAACCCATGCAATTCTGTGTGCGGCAAGTGATTCAAATTACCATGTGCTTGACAGTCATGACAGTGCTTTACCATCTTCGCGCAGTCTGTTTCCATGGTCGACCAATAAAAACCTTGTCTCACTATCTTGCGGGACAGATTCAACCCGTTCATGTGCGGACCACATACCCCGGCGTGTATTTCTTCCATTACATGCTGAGCTTCTTCTTTTCTCAAACACTTCAACTGAATACCGTTTGCCTGCCTCTTGTACAGTTCCCCTCTCAAAGTCACATACTGGGACGCTAACTTCTGAATGGCTATTCTGTCTTTTCTGCCCGCCCCTTCCGGGAATTCACCATGTTCCAGATACCTCTGAATGTCATAATACCAAGGTTTACCGTCGTCAACCTCAACTTCCAGAATTCTTTCTGTCTCATAAGCGGGTTTACTTGCTATTGTCAGTACCAACGGTCTCATCACTAACTTCTCTGGATTTTCCCAAGTCGCTGCTAGTGTAGCCAATGCGTCTGCCATCTGATTCTCTTCTCTCGGTAGGTGCTGAAACTTACACTCGGGGATAACCTGTGCCAATTTTCTGAGGTGAAAAAGGTAAGGCTTCAACCGTTCTTCTTTAATTCCCATTCTCCTCGCATCTGCTGGACTACCAACATAGAATCTCCGTAGATTTCCACACTCCGGCCTTCAAGGCTATCAATGCTGTCAAACCAAAAGAACATGCTTCATACTCGGCCATGTTATTAGTCACTCTGAATGTCAAACTCTTGGCCAAAGGCAAAGTCTCTCCCTCGGGGGTTACTATCACGATCCCAATTCCGGCTCCCTTGTAATTCACTGCTCTGTCAAAGTACATCTTCCATCTCTGAACTGTTATTGCTTGGATCTCTTCATCTGGAAACTCAAACTTATACTGATCCCCCTAACAGGTTGCAATGCCAGAAACTCCGCTACTGCTCGTCCCTTGATCACTTTGGAGGTGGGATACTCAATGTCAAACTCTGTCAACAATACCAACCATCGGCCCAGTTTTCCCACTAGTGAAGGCACTGAATGAAGATATTTCAGAGGATTCTCCTTTGCCACTACCTGGATCTTGTATGACTGGAAATAATGCCGTAACTTTCTGGAAGCCCATACCACTGCAAGACATATCTTCTCAACTTCCTGATACCGAGCCTCATACGGAAGCAGCTTCTTACTCAGATAATAAACTGCATGTTCTACCCCTGTCTCATCCGCCTGTACCATCATACCCCCCAATGCTTCTGATTCTATAGCCAAATACAATATCAAAGGTCTGACCGGTCTCGGAGGTTTCAATACAGGTGGCTTTACCAAGTACTCTCTGATTCTATCGAAGGCGGTCTAACACTGTTCATTCCATCTCACTGGCTGATCTTTTCTCAACAGTTTGAAGATAGGCTCACATACCGATGTCAACTTGGCAATAAACCGACTTATGTACTGAATCTTCCCCAAGAATGCTCTGACTTCCTTTTCTGTCTTCGGTGCAGGCATTTCTGTGATTGCCTTGATCTTTTCGGAGTCTACCTTTATTCCGCCCATTCCCACTGTATGACCAAGCAATTTCCCTGATGTCACCCAAACACACATTTCTTGGGGTTAAGCCGCAGGTTATATCTGTCAACTCTCTGAAGGAACTTTTCCAATGCCTCAATATGCCCAACTCTTGTCTCTGATTTCACCATCATGTCATCCACATACACCTCAATCTCTTTGTGCATCAAGTCATGGAAAAGTGTAGTGGCCATCCGCTGATAAGTAGCTCCCGCATTCTTAAGCCCAAACGGCATTACCTTGTAACAATAAGTACCCCACTCGGTAACAAATGTTGTCTTGTGTTTATCTTCCTCAGCCATGAGAACCTGATTGTAACCTGAAAACCCATCTGCAAATGAATACATAGCGGATAAAGCCGCGCTATCAACCAGAACATCTATATGCGGCAAAAGGAAATCATCTTTCGGACAAGCTTTATTGAGATCTCTGTAGTCTACACACATTCTGACCTTCCCATCTTTCTTTGGTACCGGTACTATGTTAGCCAACCATTCAGGATACTTTACACTTCCAAGAACCCCACATCTATCTGTTTCTGAACTTCTTCTCTGACTTTCTCAGCCCATTCTGGTCTCATCCGTCTGAGTTTCTGTTTTACTGGCCTCATATTCGGATAAGTTGGTATTGTGTGCTGGGCAATGTTTCTGTCTACCCCAGGCATGTCCTCATAGGACCAAGCAAATACTTTGGCATATCTGACCAACACTTCTTCTAGTTTCTCCCTCTCTTCGGAGGTTACTTCACTTGCAATCAAAATTTCTTTGGGGTTCTCAAGTGTGCCCAAGTTAAATGCAATAGTTCTGGCTGAACTGATGTCAAATATGCTTGATTCATGCAGAGTAAATGGAAATGACTCATGCAAGTAAGCAAAAGATATGTCTTTATTATTGGATAATGCGGAAGTACATTCAAATAAGTCAGGAAGGTAAATGTCTTCATCATCTATAGACACTTCTTCCTTTGCAATCAGGTCTTCCTCAGGCTTCTCATCCTCTTCCAGAGTCAGGCTCTCTAACTTCATCAATTCTTCTTCCCAAGTCTCTGCTTCCACAGCTTTTCCAGTCAGTGGCTTCTCACCCAACAAATCTTGGAAGATCTCAAACCCAGGTACCACAATCCCATTGACCTCCACAGGTTCAGGCTCCCCTTGATATCCTGAAGCTTTCACAAAGCACTCCATCAGTCTCAAGTCCTTTTTCTTGACCTTTGGCTTTTCTTCATCAGATCTGTACCCCAAACCTTTCCGAGTAGTCTGTCCTCTGAAATCTGGCAATCTTGAACCTTTTCCCGGCTCAAACTTCATCTTCTCCATAATCCTAGCCACCCTAGGATCCACCCATTCCTCGAAGGTAGCTGACACCTGAAACCTTGTGAAAGGTTGTATCTCCAAGGCAGCCACGGCATTATCTAACTCAGCCCGGATGGTAACAACTTCTCCTCATACGGGAATTTGATCATCTGATGCAAAGTGGAAGGCACGCCCCCAAGTTTGTGAAACAAGGCCTTCCCAACAATAAGGCAAAAGTGGCTGGGATGCCAGCACTGTGAACTCAACCTCATCTTCAATCGGCCCTACCTTGACCATAGCCACAAAGGTACCCTCAACTCCCCACTTACTGTCATCATAAGCTTTAATAGTCATACTGGAGGGGTCCAAGTCTGTTGCTTTCATACCGAATCTTGCCAGAATTTTCAACGGGCACACATTGATGGACGAACCGTCATCCACCATCACACATGAAGTTTTCTTGCCCCTCACCTCGGCCCTGATAAATAGAGGCCTGTTATGATTTCTTCCCTCCACCGGGAGTTCATCCTCAAAAAAGGATATCTGCAAAGCTTCTTTCTGAACAGACCCAACAAACATTGCGGGGTTGGCATCCTCCGGTACCACAATCTTACTCAAGGCCTCAACCATAGCCTGCCTATGCTCCCGAGATGCACATAATAGTTCCCAGATACTCACTTGTGCTCTAGTCTTCCTCAATTGCCTCAGCACTACATCCCCTTCAGTATTTTCTGCAGTCTCAACCACTTCTCTACCATTTGTCAAAGCTTCCTTACCCTTTTCCGCCGTATCATTGTAAAAACGACCGCTACGTGTCATTCCCCTTACTTCTTCCTCATCACTGCTAGAGAAATCAAGCCAAAAGTTTTTCCCCTGGTCAAACTCATCCTCACTAGTACTATCCCAGATTCCCAGGCAAAAGGCTTGAGGGTGAAAGGATTTCAGGACAAGGTCTTCTAGGAGGCCAGAATTGATCATGTAGGCTGGTGGTGGTACGGCATGGTAGTTGGGTAAGGGGTTTCTGTGTGTGTCAGGCTATTCTGTTTCTGGGTTGGGTATTTTCTTGGAGTCTATCAGGTCTTGGATTTCATGGCGGAGTCGGGCGCAGTTGTCGGTGTCATGGCCTTTTTGTTGGTGGAAGTGGAAGTAAGTAAAGGCTTAGGTTATAATGTGATGGTAGGGGATTGGGTAATGGTTTGGTATCAAGGGTTTTAAAAGCCCTTGCCTCTTCAATTTCTCTAGCACCTTAGACAGGGGCCTTCCCAAGTTGGAAAACTGCCTGTTCCGGATAGCAGCAATTTCAGCAGAAACGGGCTTTGTTCCCGACGTTCCCCCAATGGGCCTCCTGTTCAGACCATAGAATTTTCTATTCTCGGCCTCTTCTTCCTCAATATCCATGACAGTTTCCCTCAACTGCCGAAAGTCTGCAATCATGGAGGTCATCCTCCTCAACTTGCCATAAATGGAGGGCTTGGTGCCCTTGATAATCATCTTGATCTGATCCTTCTCCGAAGGCCTAGTCTGCATCTTCAATAACTGACCCCTCCACCGGTCCACATACTCCTTAAAACTCTCATCCGCTTTCTGCTTAACATTCTCCAGATCACGGCAGTGACAGATCGATCTCCATGTCGGTGACATTTGCTTCAGGAAAGCATCGGCTAACTCCCTCCAATCTTCCTTTACTTTCTTATCCAAACTGTGGTACCATACCACGGGAGCTCCTTCAAGCGACATTCCAAACATTTTCTGTACCTGACGCTGATATAAGCCAACTGAACTCATGACTGATACAAACTGTCAGAGATGCACCCTCGGATCCCCATAGGGTCACCACCAAGCTGGAAAAAGGAGACAGCCTCTTGACTAACAGCTTTATGGTCTTCCAACTTCTCCCCCTCGGCATTGTAAACACTCAACAATCTGTTCTTGGACTGCCTAGCCTTGTGAAAAAAGCCCGTCTTACTATTCCCATTGAACTTAGCCATATCCGGCATCTTGAACTGTACCGGAAACTGTTCTTCAAAAGTCAATGTGTCATAATCCAGCAAATCCTCATTCTTACCCCTCATCTTGCGGGTAACCGACTCAACCTGATCCTGAAGTTTCTGTAACTCTGCCTGAGACCCAGATACTCTGCCCGCTGCATACTCTGCCATATCATCAAAAGTGGGGGTATCATCCCCCAATCTGTTCGGAGGTTCCTCTGGTCTTGCATCCCCAGAACTACCCCCAGCACGAGACCCGGTTATACCAGCCACAGCAGTAGTCAAAGCCTGCAATTGTTCAGTGACTTTGGCGAGACTATTTTCTAACTGATCTATACGGGACACCTCATTATCGGATTCACTCATACTTGTTCTTTTAGTGAGCCTTGTCCCTTCTCTAACCCAAACGGTATCTATGTTGTCTTTTTGAGACATAGATGGTGTTAACATGATATATGGATGCATGAGTGCATGAGATGCATGTAACATATAACATACTAAATAAAATAAAATTCTCAAACAAATCGGCCTATTATCATTTTAGAAACTTTTGGGACAACTGTCATAAGAGTGAACCGTCCCAGTTTAAATGGCCCAACGAGTTCATGTCTTATGGCAAGGAGCCCAACTAAATCCAAATGATAATATTCCGAACACAAGCACAAGGTGGCCCACCAACACTTAGACGCCTTTGGCCCAAAAGTCATGGAATACATCCTTATCCCAGTTTAAATGGCCCAACAAGCCCATATCCCATGACTGTTGGATAATACGACCCATAGCGTCACTATTTGCACAGATCATTGTGTGTTGTAGCAATTAACTATGTAATAAGGAAATTGCACTCTCATCGTTTGTGATTAGATCACCATAGATATATAAATGAAGAGAGGTCCCT
>SKCR01012639.1:0-12200 GCA_019454045.1 Zanthoxylum bungeanum
GAAGGTTGGGTCAGGTATCCCATAAGTTGTTGGAATGCATTCTCGCACTCGCTCGTCCATTCAACTTATTTCTTTGCTTTCTTGGTTAGTTGGAAGAAGACATGACACTTATCAGTGGTCTTGGAAATAAACCGGTTGAGCGCTGCTACCCGACCGGTCAAGCTCTGCACCTCTTTCACTGTCCTTGGTGACTTCAAGTCTAACACTGCCTTAATCTTCTGAGGGTTGGCCATGCACCCCATAAAATTTCCCGAAGACGCTCCGAAAGCACATTTTCCCGGATTACGCTTCATCTTATATCTCCAAAGTTTAAAAGTTTCTCTAAATTCCCTCAAATGGTCCTCGGGCACTACAATTATTGTTATCATGTCATCGACATAGACTTGCATTGTTTTCCCGATGAGTGGCTTGAAGACCTGGTTCACCAACATTTGATACGTCCAAAGGGCATCACCTTATAACAATACAGCCTCTAATCCGTAATGAAGGCTGTTTTTTCTTCATCATCGAGATACATTTTGATCTGATTGTACCTTGAGAATGCGTAGCAGCCCATGGCAGACCGTTGAATCCATCAGCTGGTCCACCTTCCAAAGTATGAAACTATCATTCAGGCATGCCTTGTTCAAATCGGAGAGTCCACACACATTCTCCACTTGCCATTGGCCTTCTTCACTAAGCCCACATTTGATACCCACTCGGGTACTTAACTTCCCTTATGAATCCAGCTTTTAGCAATTTGTCTACCTCGACATGAATGGCTTTATGCCGCTCTTGGTTGAAGATCTTCTTCTTTTGCTTCACCACATTGTGCGACGGATCTATCGACAAGCAGTGACTGATAACCTGAAGATCTATCCCAGACATATCCTTGTGGCTCCATGTAAAGACCTCTGCATATTCCCTTAGGAAGTCTATCAGCTTCCCCCCATGGCTCATCCGCAGGTGCAACATTAGACAACTACTGACCTCACCTTGTGGGTGTTCTTTCTCCCTTTTTCGTGATCCCTTTCCACTTCGACTACTCTCTTCCTGCTGGCGATCTCTTCCCTCATTCGGCGAGGGCTTGTGTACGTCTGCTCTTCCGATTTCTTCTCCAATTTCTCAATCTTTTCCATCATAACCTTCATAAAGGCTTGGGTTGTCTCTCGTTTCTTTCAGACATTCTCCCTTTCCACCCATAGGTTTTCTTCCATTTTGCCCATTCATTCCGCCGTTGAAGTCTCCAAAGCTCTATGGTTTTCGTCTTCTGCCATCGTCTTAGCGTGTTTACTTCTTTTCGTACTGTATCCCCACAGACGACGCCAACTGTTGATGGCTGTTTTTCGTTCCAAGGGCAATATGAGATTAAACAAACCTCCCTCAATAATGAATTTGTTTGGTTAGTAGGGAACCAAATGCAAACTCAACAAGCAGACAGATAAATCATAGGGGCAAGGATTTGCGTGGTTCGGCGGAGAGTGGCTCCAACCTACGTCCACGGGAGAAAATGAGGTGTGTTTTATTACTACTCGGAGTCAAGACCGACCCGAGCTACAAGTGGGGTAATGAACTCATAAAGAGTTTACAAAACATCAGGTCTTACACTAGCCCATTACAATTCTCTCAATAGTCAAACAACCTACTAGCTTTCTCTCTCTATCACAAGATTTTTGGCTCTTGGTTTCTTTCTAAGTATTACGATGTGCTAACTCTTGAATCTGAGACTTCAACCCCTTTATATATGCTTTCAAATCCACTATTTCATCGCCTATGACGTCAGCTCATGTCACTCTGTCATCATTGCAGTAACAACTCTCATCAACTACCTATAATTCAGCCAATCAAAATAGCCATTTCCCCTGTCACTCCACCGACCTATGGCGACCCTGCTCTGCCACTTCCCTGCCACCGGACCGCCTTGTGACGGCTGGCAGGGGCTACTTTCATGGTGAACCACTACTTCCCCATAGTCATCATTAGTCTTCTAGAAGAATATCTTCTCACTTTGGGGCATACGTCACTTGACTCAAGCGCAGATTGGCCCGTGATCCCATATTCGTTCCTCAGGTTAGCATAACGAAGTGGATGATACTGGTCAAAACTCCCTCTTACCTCTTCAACCAGGTCGGGTTGTTAAGCATGGACTCCCTCGGGTCGGTTTCTACAAATACTCAAATGAATCCAAATTCATCACTTCTTCTCTAGGTCAGATCGGCGTACTAATTCTGCCCCACCTCAATATTTGAATCTTCCTCAAGGTAAAAAAAAACCACTATCGACACTTCTCTTTTTGAATAACCATATGCTCATCAACTTAAAAGATTAACTAACTGGTATAGGTGTTGAAGCCTTAAAACATCCTTTCGAATGACAAATGATCCTGGTCTAACAATGTGTTTTTTGACACAGGCTACCGTTGCATGTGGAAACGAGGCAGGACCGTCTAAGATCACTGATACTTTGGCGTTTATGTTTGAATCATGTTTGATTCCTAGAATCTGCCCATGGGCTCTCGAGTCTCCCTTTATGGATCATGATTATTATCAGTGCTGGATCGGATTAAGATCCCAGTTTTCTTATGGAGCAGCAGATAGTGAAAGTGATGTGGAGTTGACTTCATGGGACATGGAACAGATGACACTCTGTGCCTGATTTGGTCTCCAGGAACGAAAGCCTCTCCAATGTAATCGCTAGGCGAGTATATGCAAAAAAAAAAAAAAAAACAAAAAAACAAAAAAACAAAACAAAACAAAACAAAAGTTGGAATGAGTCTATACATATAGGATTGGCCTATTGGTTTATAGCTGTTGATTGTGTTTTTATGTACATTTGGAAAATTTTCCTTCTAAATAAATCAAATAGGAAATGCATTACTGCAAAGTGCTTTTTATGTATTATTTATATATAAGTTGTCGAGGAATTTTTACCTTTGGTTTTGTAGGAGATAATATATCATGTTTCGGGTGTATATGTCATCTCTCTCACAGAAGCTGGATCCCACACAATTGTGAGATCCAATTATTATGATAGAGATGACATATACACCCGAAATTTAATATAATTTTCGGTTTTGTAGGCTTATTGGTTCATGGGTTTTGACTTTTGAATGCTTGGAAAGTTAAATGCACGACATTAAGATTTTTTTATTGAAACTTTCTCGGACTTGACCGAGAAAACGCCAGAAGCCCAAACAAAAATGCAAACAGCTGACCAGGCGAACTGCCTTAATAGAGTTTAATTATTAAACAAAAAAAAAAGTATATTTTCATCACTTATTATTAATAAATATAAGTTCTTAATAACATTTAATCATTTTTTTTTTAAAAAAAAAAATTCTCTCTTTAATATTTTTCCGATTAATATAAGGTTTGTTAATTTTTTTTTTTTTTCCATTTTTTTGCCATTGTATACAAAATTAAGTTTAATTTAAAATTGGAATTTTGTAGTACTCTTTGGGAGAGTTGTGTGCTTTATTTTTTTTAAAAAAAATATAGTCGTAAGCTTGCACGATGTGCAGATTTGATATGTAATTTTGATACATAAAACTATTACTTTGAGAGAATATAAATATTTTCTACAAATAGATGATGACCATGTATCAAAATAAAACAATGAATCAAAAGTTTTATAATAATCAAAGTCTCTTAAAATTTAAAAATTGGTACCAAACTTTACTTTCAAAATACTGTTGCTAGCAATTACATTTTTAAATTTCTCGGCTCATGTCTCAAATCAAATACACTACATGCTTTTTCAATATAACCCTAAATTGAAGATCCTAAATTGAAGGCCCATCTCACCTTTCTTGGCTGTAGCTTTCTTCAGCAACAAACTCCAATGAATGTTAGTCAGCACCACCATTGGCAATTGTCATAGAATCAGATAGTTTGCTCAAATCCTCATAATCCCTCACAGCCAACTAGTTATGTCTTGTAATGATTCTATTATTCTTGTTGTCCCGTCCACAACCTAACCAATTCAAAACACACAAACAAAATAAATCATACCCTAAATAAAAATAAACAATAAACAAAATCTAATTTATAAAATTAGAAAACAAAACTGTGAATGAACCTACAGTAAAATATTTAGAGGACTAAGTGTAATTGCACAATCTCCAACTCAATCAAACAATAGAAATAGACACAAACTTTAATTTACGTTATACTTCTTCAGTTTCCTCTATTAGAAGATTAACAACATTTAATTTTTATGTATTAAATATGTATGAATTCATTGTAACACTCATTGCAATCAATGATATAAAAAATCAATTGCCTTCAATTTGCTGTGTATTAAATCTGTAAAAATTCATTGTAGAACCCATTATAATCAAAAACTTTTCCCGATATTAAGGAAAGCTTCCCATTACCTCTTTTTGTGTATTAAATCTCTATGAATTCATTGTAACACCCATTCCAGCCAATGATATAGAAGATCAATAGCATTCAATTCGTTGTGTATTAAATTTATATGAATTCATTATAACACCCATTATAATCAATTTAATAATCATTATGAAAGAATTAATTTTTTTTTTACCTCAAATCAAGTAGAAGAGTTCAAGGCTCATAGGATAGGGGTGGCAATTTGGGTTATAATTCGTTTATTTGTTCGATTCGATTCGCTTTAAAATGAATACGGGTTTGAAAAAATGGATTCTTTTAATAAATGGGTCTATTCGATTCGATTCGTTTATTAGATGAATCGAATAAGAATTTAAGCTCATTGATTCGTTTATTCATTTAGGATTCATTTTATTACTTTTTTACTAGTTATTATTATTTTTCAATTAAGATTCGAGAAATTATAACTCATTATCATTGAAAAATAATATTGTCGATATTTGGTAAGCTATTTTTAGTAAATATGTTAATTATGTCTTTCATATATGTATATTTATGAATAATTAATATAAATAAATAATAGTAGTTTGTGTTATTGAAAAATATTATGAGTAAGCGAATATTCGTAAACGAATCGAATACGAATCCTGATATTAGAATTCGTTTAATAAACGAATCGAATAAGAATCCATCATATTTTGATTCGATTCGTTTAGGATTTGATACAAATTTAATTCGTCAATTCGTTTTGCCACCCCTAGGATGCATGAAAGAAATTAAAATGCATTTGTATTATAGTAGATATAGATAATAATTTTTGATATGTTTGGTGCACATTTATGATGAATTAATATTTATTATAATTTTAATAAAAAAATAAAAATTATTTTAAATATAAATGATCTAATCATAAAATTATATATTATTAATTTACAAATTATAAATTTTCAAACATGTCCTGATAAGTGCTTAATATTTCTATATTTACCACCATAAATTATATATGATTTATTGGTTAAGTCAAAGTCATTTTGGCTAGTTTACTTGTTTCTATGTTTGTTTTGCAAATATGGAGTTTTACAGACATTATTGAATAATTCAGAAATAAATACAACAAAGATCAACGAAGACCAGATCCTATCTATCTCAGAATCAGCAAGTTCTGCATTAGTGGTGTGACACCACCTTTTTGGTGCACCATTATAATATCCCGAATTTTTGGAACAGTTCTAGAAGGTTCGTAAATGGAAGTTTAGGTCTTAGAAAGAGGCGATGTTGGAGAATAAGAGTTTAAGTGTTGAAATATGTGTTGGAATGTATTGAAGTGGAGTTTCATTACATTGAAAATCGTGAAAGTTGAAAAGACTGATTACGTGATTTAAGTATATTATTTTATGCGGAGAAAGTTTATTGTTTTGGTTATAGAAATAGCAAACGAACCCTGATTGAGGTGATTATTAAACTGTTGGACTCGTTTTTCCGAGATAAACAATTTTTGTGTTGAATATTTTTTGAAGTATATACTAGAAGGGACTCAAAATTCAAATTTCCGAATGAATACACTTTGAGAGATCTAATTGCAATTTGAGGGGGTCAGTTTGTAATTTTTATGAATTTTCCTATAAATACTCATACTTTTTAGAAATTCAGAAATGAAAAAGTTGCTAAACCTTCACACCCGACCTCCCTTCACATCTTCACGCACGATTGGAGTAGGTGGCCACGCCATCCACAGTTCGGCCACCGTCGGCAGGCGGGCCGACACTAACGATGCAACAGAGTATTTTCTGTCTAATGGTGGCTGGTGGTCAGCCAAAACATACCGGTGTAGGCATTGCATTTTTTCATATAAGTCCCGATGATGAGTCTCGTATGGAGACACTACCTCTTTGATTGTGAAAGCTGCGAGAAACGGACGTCGGAAGGGCAAAGTTGGAAATTGGCATTTGGTCGGATTTAACTCGCTTGTTTCGCTTCGGGTTCGCTTGTTGGGCCTCTATTTTAAAACACACCAAACTCATTAAATCACATCTCACAAATTAAATAATTAAAACATTTAAAATACATGTCACAAATTAAAACAAATTAAATTAAACTTAAATTAAATTAAATTAAATCACATTCACAAATTAAATTTAATTTAATGAAATGAATTAAATCAAATCAAAATAAATTCATTCATAATTTAATAATTCACTCACCAATTTAAAATATTCACCCACCAAATTATAAATATTCTTTCTCTTTATAAACTAATCAAATCCATCCCCATTTACATGATTTCTTTCTTTCCAAATAAACCCATGCAGAAAACCTAATACACTACTATATAAACAACAAACCTTAATCCTCTTGGACAGCAGCTCACTCTCTCTCTCGCTTGGACGGCATCACAAACCCTAAAACCTAACTCATCTCTCTCATCACCTCCTTGACGCCACCATCTCTCTCCATTATCGAGCCATTCATTAAAACCACACGGCGTTGAGAACAAACAGAACCCAAAAATTCCTTCTCTCTCACGACCGTAGCTAAAATAAACCCTAGCCACATAGCACATACACAACACAAAAAGCCACAACAAACACAGACCTCTCGCAGCTCTCACTCTCGGCGGAACCCTCACAAAATCAGAAACGATAACCTTTGCTGCTCACGCCTCACTCCCACTCACAAACAACAACAGCCCCTCAAGAGCCCCTCACGTAAGCAACTCCACTTACGCCAAAACACAAAGCAGTTCCTCAACCAGCAAATACAAACGTGAACAACAAAAGGAGCAACAACCCACATCGGCCAAATAAACGCCCCTCACCAGCCCTATCATTCTTCAAACAAACAAAAATTATAAACAAATCCCACATCCCCCTTTCACGTGAACACCACACATAGCTAGGCCATACGAAAACACAAAACGATGCCGAATCAACCAGTCCCCTTTACCCCATAATCTGCTCCCTTCCACGCACCCAAAAAGCCCCCCACTAGCTGTCCTTCATCACGCCACCTGCCTGCAGTTCATGTAGCCATCACACCACCTGCTTCAACGCAAAACCAATTCACGTCTAGCCACACAAAGAAACTTCAACACCAGCCCTTCAAGCCAATTGCCGTTTGCCATCACGCACCCTAAACCAAACCGCCCTTCTCACCAAGCCTTACAATACCCATCACTCAACACATACTCCACAGCCACATCCTTCACGCCTTAGCCCTCAAAATAGCCTTAACTTCAACGCACAAAGCCCCTCACTTCACAGCCTCACGCACACACTCACTGCACCCAGTCCAGCCGCATATTTCACCCAAAATTACACACATATTAGACCCTTAAATCACCCCCAAAACAGTCCCTAAATTACCCCAAAACAGTCCCCAAAATTGCATCCCGAAACTGCCCAGAAACTGCTAAAAACAGTCCAGAAAAACTGCATCTTTACCAACGAAACCGAGACCACAAACAGCAGCGAAACGGAGTGAAAGCAACAACCCGAGCAGTGAAACAGCGAGGAAAATGTTGGATTAGTGAACCAGAAAAGTTGCGGAGCAATAATCCTTCGACGGCCGTGTAACGCGCTTTCGAGAGACGACAAAAGAGGTTAGACCTGAGGGCACCTTTTTTACTTATTGTCTTTCGTTTATTTTATTTAAAATATTATCGCATGAGAGTCGTTTGTGGCATGATGTGATTGTTGGATGAGCGAAATATGTGTTCCCTTTTGTGGTATATAGGATGGAAACCCGGACGTAAATTCCATAGTCGAATCCGAATGGACGGTAGTGCGGTTTGTACTCGGGATACAACGCCACATACCACTTAAGAGACACGTATTTCGTCTCATCCAAACTTGTGTTTGAGCATGTTGTAGTTCGTAGGTTATTTATTTGTTATTAAAGCATGATTATGTTGTTAGCATGTTATTTATCTTAAGCATGATTTAGTCAATTGAAAGTTATTTCTTTATGCATGATTAGATTGTTTTCACATTAGGGATTTAATTTATATTTATGCTTAGATTCTTATTTATTTTCCGCATTAGATAACTGAGCATGCTTATGTGATGATTGTATGTTATTGCGTGTTTGCCGTTATGACAACTTACTTTGAAGTATGCGAACTTAGATATAGGTTCTCATTGTTATTATTATGCATGCGGACTTAGGCGTAGATTACCTTTGAGCATGAATGTTGAATAGATTCGGTTAGTTTATTGCACAAATCATATCATCACAAGTGACATAAGTAAGGGACCATTCCGAACCCAACGGTTTGAGGTCTTCCCTTGCGAGGGGTGAGTGCGGCCTTAAATCTTTGTCCTGGTTCACACCGGGTGGCGACTCCATGTTATTTCGTACTCCCATCTAGGCTGTGAGCCTAGAACAGCGTCGTCAGTTTCTGTGTCCTACAGTCTGGCGACTCCACTGGGGACAGAGAATCGTCCCCGAAATCATGTCTTGTGATGTTTATGATTTGTGCTTTAGTTGACCGTGTCTATATTGGGTTAAGGGGTTTAGTTAAAGGCATTTTCAGCGAGAGCCTTCTTCAGCGAGAGCCTTTGTCCGCACTCCCGTAAACCCACATGTGAACCTTAGTCGTAGAACTAGTAGAAATTATTATTTTTCTTATGTTGATGTTTTGGACCGTCGTCATTTGGATCCAGTTGGAACTTTATCAAAAGATGTGAACTTGTTGGGCCATTTAAACTGGGACGAGTTCGTGTCCTTTGACAGTTGGCCAAAAGCTTCAAAATGTCGATGAGCCATTTTATGTTTGGGCCTCTTATCATTTGAAGTTGTTTAGCCATGTTATCGCAAAGTGTAAACCTGTTGGGCCTTTTCAACTGTGACAAGTTTGCACCACGCAATAGTATGATTGAATACTTTAAAATGATAATGGGCCAACTAGTGTAAAATATTTTAAATGAGCTTATATATTACATACATTGCACGCATCTCATGCATCTCATGCATACACGCATCATGTTAACCCCGTGGCTTAAAAGCCATCATAGATATCTGTTGGGTTAGAGAAGAAAATAAAAGGTTTGTCAATAGGAGTTTAGCAAACATGGATAGCGGAGAAAAGGAAATCGAGAAACAGAAAACCTTACGGAAGGATAGAAATACCATTGGGGGGCCTTCAAAAAAAAAGAGAAAGAATAAGAAAAAAAAAAGAGAAAAAGAAAAAAAAAGGTTGTTTAGTCATTAATAGTTAGGCATAAGCCCGATGATGAAATCGTTTGCTTTATGATGAAATCTTAGAAACGATAAACTCTTGATGTGCTTTTATCTGATGCTTTGAATTGTTGATCTATGTTAAACTCGTAAACACTTCACTATAGGTTCTTAGCGGTGAAAACCTGAGTAATTGGCAATGTGACTAGTTGAAGAAATTGTAGGTCGGTGAATGATCGTTTGCTTAGATGTCTGTCTTGATTTGTTTATGTTATGATGTGTGGTATGGTTGAAAAAAAGAAAGTCTCTAAAGAAAAGAATTGAACCACCTATAACCGATAAGCGTGAAGTTACCCATGGGCGAGTATTAGGACCACCATGAGGAGAAATGCTACCTTAAAGGGTAGGTGTGTTGAAAAAAAAAAGAAAAAAAGAAAAAAAAAAAGAAGTTCAAATGAAAAGAGAAAAGAAAGAGACAAGAGAAAAAGAGAAAGAAAACCATACCACATTGAGCACAGAAAAGCAACTGCAGGCATAATTGAGACATCTAGGTTGGTTTGACCCATCGATCCCGATTTTTGAAACGAAATCATTGAGTTAGCTTACCTAGGGATGAATCCGTAAGGAACCTTTGCACACACACACTTTGAGTCTGGCTTAGATCATTTATTCAAAGACTTGGATTTGAGTTGCGTTGAATGTTTTGAAGGTTCTCTAGTTTCAATACTGAGCATTCTTTGAGGGCAATAATATGTGTAACTATTGGACTATTTCGTAGCATGTGATATAGTATGATATGGAAGGCCCCACCATGTGGTTCATCTTGACCAAGTACAAACAGCGGAGAGCAGAAAGGTAAACCAAGACTGGGGGCGACCAGTCTCCCACATCGCGAATCAGAAGAATAACAAGAAATTGAGCCATGAGACCAGATAGAAGACTGAGCAATCACCTGGAGAATTGGCGGAAGACCTAACCCAGCAGAATAAGAAATTCATTCATGCATGCATGCATACACGTAACATACTTTGCATTCTTTTTTTTGTGTTTGTTTTGTTTTGTATTCACAGGTCTCAAAAGAAGAAAAAGAGAAAGTGGCAAATGCAAGCCAACCAGAAACAGCAACATAGCAGCATCAGTTTTGGGGATGAGTCCCAGGGTCGAGGCCCACATCGTCAGAGTGTTGGAATGAATCCAGGAATGAATCCCAGGGTCGAGGCCTGCATTATCATCAGTTTCAGGAATGATTCTCAAGGGGCGAAGCCCGTATTATCAGCAGTTTTCGAGAATAAATCCCACAAGGTCGAGGCCCACATTATCACCAGTTTCAGGAATGAATCCCAAGGGGCGAGGCCCGTATTATCAGCAGTTTTCGAGAATGAATTCCAGAGGGTCGAGGCCCACATTATCACCAGTTTCGGGAATGAAGCCCAGGGAATAAAGCCCACATTCAGCACGGTTCGGGAATGGACCACCTCACAACACGGTTCGGGAATGAACCATCACATCAGTATCAACTTGGGGGTGAGTCTCACATCAGTATCGGTCTGGGGGCGAGGCCCATATCAGTATTAGTTGGGGGCGAGGCCCAAATCAGCATCAGTTTTGGGGGCGAGGCCCACATCAGTATTAGTTTATGGTGAGGCCCACATCAGTATTAGTTTAGGGTGAGGCCCACATCAGTATCAGTTTGGGGCGAGGCCCACATCAGTATCAGTATGGGGCGAGGCCCATGTCAGTATCAGTTTGGGGCGAGGCCCACATGAGTATCAGTTTAGGGCGAGGCCCATGTTAGTATCAGTTTGGGGCGAGGCCCACATCAGTATCAGTATGGGGCAAGGCCTATGTCAGTATCAGTTTGGGGCGAGGCCCACATCAGTATCAGTTTGGGGGGAGGCCCATGTCAGTATCAGTCTGAGGGCGAGGACCATATTAGCATCAGTATCAGCATGGGGGCGAGACCCATATCAGTATCAGCATGGGGTCGAGGCCCATATCAGTATAGTTTTGGGAAAGAATCCCAGGGTTGAGGCTGATGAGTGGTATTTCTATCACTATTTCCCACTCATTTAACCTAATATTTTGTATAGTTTCTTGAGTATTGTGAATATTTTGATATGTGTTTTGTGTTATTTTTTAGATAAATAAAGTTTAGGAAGCATTGGAGACAATTTTGGGGCAAAATGGACAAAATTGGAGAAAAATGGCAAAATCGTTTTCATTTCAGCGTCGCGACGCTGAAGCCTTGCGCGATCGCGACGCCCAGCATGCGCAGACTGCTCTAACGTGTGCCGTCAGCCATGTGTCAAAATCTGACTGGTCAACTTTGCTAACGTGCACCGATCAAGCTAACGTGCGCTTGACACGTGTCACCATCACAACGGTTCTGCTAACGTGCGCCGGCCGCCACGTGTTAACATCTGATTGGACCATACCAAGCGCGTACCACGTGTCCTCTTCCTATTGGACCGAATAATCGATGAGTCAGAGCACGCCACGTGTCACCATTCTATTAGACCGAATTTCCACCCAATCACAAGCTGACACGTGGAAGGATTTCATTGGACCGCATCGCCAGCCAACCAGAGCGTGACACGTGGCTCAATTATTGCTGCCGACAGCCGCGTGGTCAACGTACGCGTGGACTCCTATTACTGCACCCAGCGTCGCGACTCTCGTGTATTTTCAGCGTCGCGC
>SKCR01012640.1:0-12297 GCA_019454045.1 Zanthoxylum bungeanum
CACATAAACTGAGCCTTTGATTAAACTTCTAAAACACATGTAAATTATAGTTATATGACCAGTAGAAATGTTTTGTTGTTATGTTGACTAAAAAAATGAAATTGGTAAGAATAGCTGTGTAAGGAATTCTCACTCCTGAGACGTATTTCAAACCTAATTCAAAACAAGTTAATTTTGTTTATTCACTTTTGAATTTTATGTAAAAATTCTCCATAAAACTGACTAAAATGAATCTTCATATACTTAGTTGAAGATATTATCAACATACATGGTAACATACAGACATAAGCTAAAATTGAAAAGTTTGTAATATTCAGTGCTATAGTTTAATTGGAGAAAGCATCTCAAAATAGTAAAGGAATAAAAAAAAAAAAAAAAACATCTGAGATCCGAGTTATTAAGTCTGTAAGGGTTTTAATACCTAATGCCCTAAAACCAACTGGTTTGGGAGTCATTGGCCCAAAGCTCGTTATATGGATAAAATATGGAAAAAATATATATACTTATATATATCTTGAAGTCTGAGTAATTAAGTCCGTAGGGGTGTCTTAACACCTGATGCCCTAAAGCCAACTGGTTTGGGAGTCACCGACCTAAAGCTCGCTACATAGATGGAAGAATTGTATATAAATAAAAAATAGAGAAAAAGCAAAGAAAAATCAGAAAATCAGAAAAATTATTCCATTGCTACAAAAAGGTGTGAAATCTACTAGAACTTTAGGACAAAAATATTACTCTCTTATCAACTACACTTATGACTGTTGTGGGCAAAAATGAGTTGTTTAATATTATGTTGACTGTGTATATGAAGAATGGTTAAAAATAATCGGAGAATTTACTTATTCAGTAATTTAGAATGAAACAAACATCTAGTAATTTGGATAGAAATTTCACCTGATTAGTCACTAACATCTTTATTCTCTTTTCGCTTGTCTTTTTGCTTTTGTGTGCATTAGTTTTAATACCTTTTTACTTTTGTAAAATGTTTGTGGGTATCATTACTGTAAACCCTCACGAGACTACAACTCGTCCACTAGGGACACCTAGGGGTTTAAAGGCTTGTTGCATATGCTAAATGCAACCGTGATCCCTACGAAAGTGGCTTAGTTAAAATTTTATTTCATATTATTTATTATTTTGCTCGAGGACTAGCAAAATGTTAGGTTTGGGGGTGTGATGAGTGGTATTTCTATCACTATTTCCCACTCATTTAAACTTAATATTTTGTATAGTTTCTTGAGTTTTGTGAATATTTTGATGTGTTTTGTGTTATTTTGTAGATAAATAAAGTTTCAGGACATTCTCGAGGTGTTTTGGGGCAAAATGGACAAAACTGGACAAAAAGGGCAAAATCGTCATTTCAGCGTCGCGACGTGAAGCCTTGCGCGTCGCGACGCCCAGCGTGCGCCGAATCTGCTAAAATGCGCCGGGTCCACAAATCAGAATCTGAGAAAAGTTTGACTTTGCTAACGTGTGCCGTGCCACGTGTCACCATCACAACGGAGATGCTAAAATGCGCCTTGCCACGTGTCAACATCCTACGGTGCCGACAGTCATCATCACCACGTGTGCCACGTGTCATCCTACGTGTCGCCACATCATCCGGTCAACCGAGTCAACAATGCCATGTGACATGCACGTCATCATCAGCCAATCACAGCTTGACACGTGTCAACATCTCATTGTTTGGACGGCCACCGCCCCACGTGTCGCCACATCATCTTCCACATCAGCAGCCACGTCAGCAAGTCAACCGAGTCCAACATGCCACGTCATCATCAGCCAATCACAGCGCGACACGTGTCGAAATCTTATTCGTCTGACGGCCACCGCCCCACGTGTCGCCACGTCGCCTTCCACATCATCAAAGTGACGCAAGCAATGACGTCACGAACAGTTGACACGTCAGCGTGACGCAAGCAATGACGTCATGAACAGTGCCACGTCATCGGATAAGATTCTGAGCCGACCAACCAGCGCGTGACACGTGTCGAACTGTACCCAGCGGCGCGACGCTAGTGGAATTTGGGCGTCGCGACGCTGGACCCTTACTCGAGCCTATAAATAGAGATCGAATTTTCAGTTTTCAGTGTACCATTCTCTCTCACTTCTTAGTTCTAAATTGAGAGTTTCTCTCTCTAGTTCTTTAAATTCAAGTTTTGTAATTACTTTTTAATAGTAATAATAATTTACTTTCTTTATTTTACAGTTTTTACTATTCACTATGAGGAGGTAACTTCCTTATGCTAGGGTGAAAGGTAATTCTTTTACTATTGTTATTTAGATTAATCTCCCGTAAAAATAATATATTTACTATTTAAAATCTGATTAATAAAGGATACCGCCATATTGGTCGGCGATAATAAAATTACTATTCCGCCTTTATGGCTGGTTATTTTGGTTCCGCCTTTATGGCTGGTTATTTTGGTTCCGCCTTTATGGCTGGTTATTTTAAACTTAAAATTGACTTAATCAGGATACCGCCAGATTGGTCGGTTGATATAAAAATCACAAGTTTATATATTATTTTACTGGGAGATATCTAAATAATTTATAGTAGAAGTTAATTCCTTTTACCTTAGCATCTTTATTGTATTTTTACTTTTCAGTATTTATTTCACCGCAATTACTTTTCAGCAGTTTATGTCTTTTATTTTCAAGTTTTACCAGCCCTAGCTATGTGTCATAACTAAGTTAGTATCTAGGGTTGTGATGAAATTCAATATCATGGGTTTATAAGGGTTAGATTATAATTTGGGTAATATAAAAGAATTATTTATTGAGTCTTAATCTTAATGCTCTTTAATTAACTGGCCATTAATTAAATTGATTAGGTAAACTTAAAATGAACTAGACATAGGGATTTTAAGTTTAAGACCTTAGACTCAATAGCCCACGTTCTTCCTTGAGGATAGATAACCCTTTCAATAGATTTCCTTACAGGATAGGAATATACCTGTCGGCGGGGGTAGCCATAATTGGAACTTAATCATAATGAATCTAGGTAATTTGGTTGACATAGACATATGGTTCCATTGGATTATACTAGGTATTTGTAATTGACCATCGGAAGAGGCTTTTACATAAATTAGTGTTTCAGGTTAATAAAATCAATATATTACCCAACTATAAAATAATCACTTTATCTTTAAATAATATTGGAATAAATCACAACCCTAGATAGTTTTTAAAATTGAATTTTCTTAAAATCTACTTTTGAACAATTTTATTTTATTGTCTTTAAATTTAGAATCGTCGCTATTTCAAATTAATTAAACAAACTATTAGATACTAGTAATCATTTAACCTCATAAAATTAATAACTTAGGTATTAAGTCCTCGTGGGATCGATACTTTTTATACTACTTGAACGATACGTACGCTTGCGTTATACGTGTGTGTTTACGCCGGTCAAGTTTTTGGCGCCGTTGCCGGGGACTTATTTATCTTTTATTATTAGTTTAGGGGTTAGATACTTTTACTTGTATCTAAATTCTTTTTACTTATTGTTATTGTTTTCTTGTGTTTCAGGTTCTCAGAAACTTCATGAGACGAACCATAAGCTTTGAACTACGACCGTTTGACCCAGAAATTGAAAGAACCATCAGACAGTTGAGAAGGGAAAGGCGAGAAGCCCAAGAAGCTTTAGTCAACATGGAACCTGAACCTTTGGAGATTGCACCACCAATTCCCATTCGAGACAGAACCATTCCGGTGGTTGACAGACTCATTTCATGCATTGTACTCCCTCCATTACCAGCAAATGCAGGTGACATCAAAACTTGTATTCAGATGATACAACAATCAGTTCAGTTTGGAGGAAATGCAACTGAAGATCCTAATGCCCACATCAGCAACTTCCTGGAAGTTTGCGGTACTTTCAATTACAACCGAGAAGCTGAAGAAGCAATGCGACTGCGTGTTTTCCCATACTCCTTGAAGGACAGAGATAAAGCCTGGCTACATTCATTACCAGCAGGTTCTATCACCCAAATTATCTTAAATGCTCGAGCTATCGGGATATTTTGACTAGGTCATGTAGATCCGATTATAGAGACTAGTTGCCAGACATCCGATATGTGATTCGTACGGGGCAGACACAATTCCAGCCCCAGGCCTATCACGTGGACATCAGATACTGGATCGACATACACAATACTACGGTATACTACGCTTGATATAGATCGCTTATTCCTGTAAGCATGTTTCTGGAGAATTGGGTAGACATGACGCTTTCTTTGAAGCCAACCCTGTCTTGTAAATCGGTACAAACGTAGTACTAGGTACTTACGTGTTCGGATAGTCCGACGACAGTATTTACTGCCAACATATTCGGGGATCTCATGGGTCGCTTCCCGAAGATTCACCGATGATGTATGACTCGCACTTTAATTAATCTGGGATTAATTAGAAGAGAAAGAAAATTAATCTAGGATTAATTACGGAGATATTTTTCTGGGATAAAATATTAATCAAGAGAGAATGATTAATTTGGAATTAATCGATAAAATAATATATTCGATATATTATACGAAATTGGATTTCGACGCAGAATTAAAATTAGATTTTAATTCGGGCGAACAAATTAATTTAGAATTAATTCGTTAGCGACGTGAATAGTGATTTCGCTAGGCGTAATCGTTTAATTGCGTCGCAACAGAAACTCCGTTAATTTGGAATTAGCGAACCCGAGCCCGAGATTATTTGTGAGCGCATTCGCATTTCGAATTCGAGTGCGGCACATAAGTCAAATCGAGCGTCAAATCGTAAGTCACATCAAGCGTCAAATCACATGTCACTTTGAGTGATGTGACAATTTGATTGATTGATTTGTGTGATTGATGTGAGTTGATTGAAAAAGCATTAATTGCTTTTTGCTTTTGACTTTTTGATAAATGAAAATGCTTTATGTATTTGTTTTGTTTTTGGAAAATAAAATAAATATATATATAAAACAATTTTCTTTTCTCTCTCTCTTACCACTTTTTTCGGTCTTCTCATTTTTCCCTCCTCTTCTCTCATGGCTTGGAGCCGATTCTTCTCCTTCATTTTTCTAGTTTTGCCGAGAGGACAAAGAGAAGAAAGAAGATGTTTTTATGGCAAAAACAAAGTGCTAGCACACCATGGGTTATCCTAAGGTGATAGGGCAGTGAGTTTGTGAGCTTGGAATTCATTTTTGGAGCTTGAAGCTTGGAGCTTCAATAGAGGTCATCAATGGCCGAATCTTGGAGGAGCCACACCACCCACCACCGTGCAGTCCACCAGCCAAGGAAGCCACTGCCGAGCTTCACCATGAAGTGTTCTTCATCGCATCGCAAGATCCGATCATTGTGAGTATGTTTCCGCCATTCTCCTTTGTTGTATTCACGTTTTTCTTGGTTGATTTGATGATTCTTGGGACCTAATTAGAAACCAACATGACAGTGGGAAAGCTTCGTAACCGAGGTCGATGAACAAGAAGTGACCTTGACTTTGGCCAACAAATCATAACTTGCCCAAGATGTACGATATGGAACAAAGCTTTCGTGATCCAAACACATCCTTGATGGACAAAGGTCTTGACTTTGGCCAACAAACCAATGCCAATCTTGGATCTTGAGAGAGAATCACTCAATGGAAGGAAAAACGCTTAATATAAAATGAGGGTTTTTGTCGCGATTTGGCAACCAATTTATTATCTTTAATTAGGTCTCATCATACACCCTTAAGCATGCATTCTAAAACAAAAATAAGGCGCGATAAAATTAATAATGATATGCGGATGGATATATAAGAAACTTGTTCCTAGAACAAATCTCTCCATTTCCTCTCTCCCGCTAGCACCATTCATACTTCTACCTAATTACATAATACTTCTAAAGAAACCTCATTTACATTGAGGGGAATTGGTGAGAAGAGAAATACAATGAGATAATGAGATAATAGGCTGGACACACAGGTCCAATTTTATGAATTCTAAATTTATTACAACAATTTCCAAAATTGCTAGCACCCATCTAATATCCATCTGATATACATTATTCATATATACATCCAAGTATTCACACAAAGCATGTTATCAATCAATCTAATCCAATTAATTAATCTTTGATTAGTGACAATCCAATGTTCAAACAACGATTTGATTTGCGCAAGTCCAACTCGTTTAAGAATAAATACTCAAAGTACGTATTCTTGAATTATATCGAACTATAATTTTAAATCCAATTTAAATTATATTCAATACTAATTCATATTTAATTCCAAATTAAATAATTACACTTTAGTGCCTTTAAGGTCTTGGATTCCAAATCCAATCCAATTGGGCTCAGAGGTCCAATTTGTTGGAGTTTCTACGGCCCCAAGGATCGAATACAAAACATAAAACACATGTGCGAATACAACGAGGGAGTTGCGGAATACTCACATCGATCGGT
Source organism: Zanthoxylum bungeanum (assembly GCA_019454045.1). Classification (NCBI taxonomy): domain Eukaryota; kingdom Viridiplantae; phylum Streptophyta; class Magnoliopsida; order Sapindales; family Rutaceae; genus Zanthoxylum; species Zanthoxylum bungeanum. The sequence continues at coordinate 6,417 of SKCR01012640.1, forward strand.
TGAGCGACGCCACAACGAACAAAAGTCAACTTTCTACCCACTGCAGCTCACGGCAGTGCACTGCCACTTGGTCCTCCATTTTCGGTTTTGGATCATCTTCATCAAGCTCCAAGCTTCGTCAAATGATTCCATGCTCATGGGTGGACTTCCCTATCACCTTCGCATGTCTCTCGGAGTGCTAGCTCTCGATGTTTTTGCCACAAAAACCGTCACACTTGCTTCCCATCTTCTCGGTTTTTCCTAGCAGAAACAAGTGAAGAAAATGCCCAAACGGGCGTGAATGAGAGGGAGAGGAGAGAAGAGAGAGTTGTGAATTAGTTGGTATTTGATTTCCAAAATCAAAACATATACCAAATAATTAAATAGTAATATATGTCATTCAAGTTTTCAAAAGCTTTCCAACCACTTCCATCAACTCACATCACTCAATCAATCAATTATCACATCACTCAAAGTGACATGTGATTTGACGTTTGATGTGACTTACGATTTGACGCTTGATTTGACTTGCATGCCGCACTCAAATTCGAAATGCGAATGCGCTCGCAAACAATCCCGGGCTCGGGTTCGCTAATTCCAAATTAACGAATTTTCCGTTGCGACGTAATTAAATGATTATGCCTGGTGAAATTACTATTCACGTCGCTAACGAATTAATTCTAAATTAACTCATTCGCCCGAATTAAAATCTAATTTTAATTCCGCGTCGAAATCCAATTTCGTTTAATATATCGAATATATTAATTTATCGATTAATTCCAAATTAATCGTTCTCTCTTTTTAAATGATATTTTGTCCCAGATAAAATATCTCCGCAATTAATCCCTGATTAATTTTCTCTCTCATCATTAATTAATCCCAGATTAATAAAAGTGCGAGTCATACGTCATCGGTGAATCTTCGGAAAGCGACCCATGAGATCCCCGGATATGTTGGTGTTGAGTTCTAATATATGTCCCAAGATCAACAAATCAAGCAAGAAAACGCATGAATACACAACATAGGAGGTGCAGAATATACTCACAATGGTCGGTTTTGATGCGAAGAAGAACACAAGCCATTTTCGTCCTCCAAGCAGTTCGGCAGTAGCTCTCCTTGACAGTGGGCTGTGCGGTTTTGGGCGTTTTGAACTCCTCCATATTCGACCATTGATGAACACCATTGAAGCTCCAAGCTTCAAGCTTCAATAAGGAATTCCAAGCTCATAAATTCGTTTCCCTATCACCATAATATAACCCATGTGTGTGCTAGCACTCTTTCTTCATGCTTGTTCTCGGCAAAACTGCAGAAAAGGAAGCAAGAATTCGGCTCCAAGCCGTGAGAGGAAGAGAAGAGAAAAAGGGGGGAAAAAAGGTTTCTCTTAGAAACCGTATACTAGGTTAGTGGAGAGAGAAAAAGAAAAATGGTTTTTATATTTATTTGATTTTCCAAAAAACAAATAACAAAACCATTTACAATAAATTAAAAGTCAAAAAGCAAAAAGCCTATTAATGCTTTTCCAACAACCATATACTATTCACATCAAGTCACTTTAATAAAGTGACAACATGTCATGTCACATCACTCAAAGTGACAAGTGATTTGACAATTGATGCGAATAGCGATTTGACGCTTGATTTGACTTGCGTGCTGCACTCGAATTCGAAATGCGAATGCGCTCGCAATCACTCTCGGGCTCGGGTTCGTTAATTCCAAATTAACGAATTTTTCGTCGCGTCGTAATTAAATGATTACGTCTAGCGAAATCACTATTCACGTCGCTAACGAATTGATTCTAAATTAATTCGTTCGCCCGAATTAAAATCTAATTTTAATTCCGCGTCGAAATCCAATTTCGTTTAATATATCAAATATATTAATTTATCGATTAATTCCAAATTAATCGTTCTCTCTCTTTAATTAATATTTTATCCCAGATAAAATATCTCCGTGATTAATCCCAGATTAATTTTCTCTCTCTAGAAATTAATCTTCTCTCTTTACTAATTAATCCCAGATTAATCATAGTGCGAGTCATACATCATCGGTGAATCTTCAGGAAGCGACCCATGAGATCTCCGGATATGTTGGCAGTAAATACGGTCGTCGGACTATCCGAACACGTAAGTACCTCGTACTACGTTTATACCGATTTACAAGACAAGGTTGGCTTCTAGCAAAGCGCCATGCCTACCCAATTCTCCAGAAATATTCTTACAGGAATATATAGATCTGTATCAAGCGTAGTATACCGTAGTATTGCGTATATCAGCCCAGTATCGGATAGTCACGTGCTAGGGCTGGGGCTGGATAAGTGTCTGCCCCGTCCGAAGCACATGTCGGATGTCTGGTAACTAGTCTCTATAATCGGATATACATGACCTTGTCATAATATCCCGATGGCCGGCCAGCACTTAAGAGCACTAATACCGTATCCTGCGTGACATCATCTCCACTATGACTGGAGTGATACTTCCGTCTTGACATCACACCCAATAAACTACGACTCTCTGATAAACCCAGAAGTGGTGTACGCAGAACCGGTTAAAGCCCCGTACCACCAAGACCAAATTCTACCGATTATCGCAAGTATTAGCGATGTAAGTCTCAGGTTAAGACTATACACACCTACCTTGATTTCGGCCTCCCATAGACACATAGTCATAATACCAATGGGATTCCGAGGGGTCTATCCAGAGCGAAGCTGTTTCCCGTACCATCGGTGAAACACGACCTCCTATCGCACTTGCATAAGTATCCGATACTTATATATATGAGAACTATGCCGTTGTGCCCTCACAACGTACACAAGTGCAATACTAGCCTATTCCGCATTATCGATGTCCAGTCTCGATAATACTCTGGCTAGGGATATTTAATGATTAAACCTTCGGGGACTGATACTGTCTCATATCATTAGTCCAGGAACTAATCATAGGGACCTCTCTTCATTTATATATCTATGGTGATCTAATCACAAATGATGAGAGTGCAATTTCCGTGTCACATAGTTAATTTGCAACAACAACACAATGATCTGTGCAAATAGTGACGTTATGGGTCATTTTGTCCAACAGTTGGCAGTAAATTCGGTCGTCGGACTATCCGAACACGTAAGTACCTAGTACTACGTTTATATCGATTTACAAGACAATGTTGGCTTCTAGCAAAGCGCCATGCCTACCTAATTCTCCAGAAATATCCTTACAGGAATATAAGGATCTATATCAGGCGTAATATACGTAGTATTGCATATTCCGATCCAGTATCGGATGATCACATGTAAGGCCTAGGGCTGGTACAGTGTCTGCCCCGTACGAAGCATATATCGGATGACGAGCAACTAGTCTCTTTATTATCGGATAATCATGACCAAGTCATAATATCCCGATGGTTGCAACCCTTTAGAGAACCAGTTCTGTATCCCTACGCGATCATCATCTCCATATGACTGGAGTGATACTTCCGTCTTGATATCACACCCAACATACTATGATTCTCAATATACCCAGCAGAGGCGTACAGAGAACCTATTAAAGCCCTGGACGACCAAAACCAAAGTATATTGATTGTCGCAAGTATTAGCGGTGCAAGTCTCAGGTTAAGACCAAATACACCTACCCTGATTTCAGACTTGCATAGACACATAGTCATACTACCAATGGAATTTCGAGGGGGTCTATCTAGAGCGAAGCTGTTTCCCGTACCATCGGTAAAACACAACCTCCTATTACACTTGCATGAGTATCCTATACCCAAATATATGAGAACTATGCCGTTGTGCCCTCACAACGCACACAAGTGTATTACTAGTCTTTCACGTATTTATCGATGTCCAATCTCGATAATACTCCGACTAAGGATATTAAATGATTTATCCTTCGTGGACTGATACTATCTCATATCATTCTCAATCCAGGAACAAATCATAAGGACCTCATATCATTTATACATCTATGTGATCTAATCACAAATGATAAGAGTGCAATCTCCTTTGTCACATAGTTAATTTGTACAACAACACCATCATCTGTACAAATAGTGATGCTATGGGTCATAACTGTCCAATAATCTCCCACTTGGTCTATAGCCAGTCACTCGAGTGTCTGACACCCGAACTATGTACGGTTGGCTCAAACTGCTGAGGAAAGACTTTCGTCAGCGGATTTGCATGATTATCGTCTGATATGATTTATACGATCATCACATCGCCACGATGTTTGATCCGAACGAATCAGATGAATAGTCGAAGTATATATCTGGATCGTTGATGAGACCGTTAATTCTTTAACCTGTGCTGAAGCCTAGCTCAGCTGCTAATAGAACTATATCTAATCTAATTAGATTTATATCGACCCAGAAGGCTTCTGTTGCTACCTCAGCTGCAGCAATAACCCGCATTTATTGTTTATTCGGTAATAGTATCTTGCTTGGAAGATTTCCAGCTCACTGCACCGTTATTCAAACTGTATAGTACCGTTTGCGACTTATAGTCGTCTTTATCGGTTAGGAAACTTGCTACAGTGATCCCAGTCACTTCAAGTTCTCATTCTCCATAGTTTAAGAATGTATTCTTAGTTCTCTAAGATACTAAGTATGTTCTTAATTTCAATCCAGTGACTATCACATGGATTGGCCTGATTGTGAATCCATATTTTCAAAGCGTATGAGACACAGGTCACGTACATTTTGCAATGTACGAGTTCTCGGAGAGTTATAACAACTTTAAATCTATCCCAGTAGATCTTTATTCCTAGAATAAATGTTGTTTCTCCCAAGAATTCTACAGAGAATTTTTCAAAAGCCAAGCTTTCACCGATTGTTATTATGGGAATATTATTTCCAAGAAATGACATATTATCATTATTTATAGGACATCCACTGTCAGTGCGCTCCCACTAACCTTCTTATATACACAAGAATCATTTCGTTTTGAATTAAATCATAAACTATTATGATTACATCAAAACGATAATTCCAAGAACCTAATGTTTGCTTCAATCCAAACATGGATCGAATAACCTACAAACCTTGTTTGCTAATTTTAATACGATAAAACCGACAGAATGTTGTAAACATCCTCCAAAAGATTTCCTTTTCAGGAAAGTGATTTTCCCGTTAAGCTGACATATTTCATAAATGAAACATGTAGCTTTAGCAAGCATTATCCAAATGGATTTACCGTGGCAACAGGTAAAAGGTTGAATCGTAATCAACACAATGTTGATAACGATACATTTCCGCTAAAAGCCTAGCTTTATATGTTGGTATGTTGCCATCCATGTAGTCTTCATTGAAGACTCATATTGTACCAATAGGCACAATGCCTTGTGGTACAACAACTAGTGTCTAAACATAGTTGATATACATGGAATCCATTTTGGACTTCATGGCACTTTGCCATGACAGGGAGTCGATACCTTGTATCACTTCCTCATACGTAGTCGGTTGGTATTCCTCAATAGATAGACATTTTTTCGAGGTGAGATCAGAAACCCATACCCCAGGTTATTTTCTGAATCTCTCCGACTTACGCGGTTCTTGTGTATTTGAAAATTAATGGTATAGTTTCATCCTTGATGAACTATTTGTGTTCCATTAAGATTCGGTGCCTGGAATAGTATAACTCCGATTTTCATCGAGTTTTACTTTCCTCCCACTTACCACTGCATATAGGTATTCCTCTTAGGAAAACCGCATGGTGAGCAACAATTACATTGTTCTCTTGTGAGTTGTATAAGTACTATACTTTGGGATCCTAGGATAACCTACAATTGGCACTTATCCAATTTGGGTTTTAGTTTGGTATCATCCAAACACATGCCTAGCATCCCAAATTTTCAGGATTGAGAAACCCAGTTTCTTTCATGTTCATATCTAATATGAAATCTGTCAAACAGAT
>SKCR01012641.1:0-12188 GCA_019454045.1 Zanthoxylum bungeanum
AGCACAAGAAAGCCATTGGCTGGACTATAGCAGACATTCGAGGCATTACTCCATCATTTTGCATGCACAAGATCCTGATGAACATGAGTACAAACCCACAGTGGAACATCAACGAATACTCAATCCAATCATGAAGGAAGTCGTAAAGAAAGAAGAAATCATCAAATGGTTAGATGCTGGCATCATTTACCCCATCTCAGACAGCAGTTGGGTAAGTCCTATGCAGTGTGTACCAAAGAAAGGAGGAATTACTGTGATTACCAATGAAAAGAATGAGCTAATCCCAACAAGAACAGTGACTGGATGGAGAGTATGCATGGACTACAGGAAACTGAACAAAGCCACGAGAAAATACCATTTTCTGCTACAATTCATTGACCAGATGTTAGACAGACTGGCAGGACATGAGTTCAATTGCTTTCTGGACGGATATTCAGGGTACAATCAGATTGCCATCGCCCCAGAAGATCAGGAGAAAACCACATTTACATGTCCTATGGTACTTTTGCTTTCCGCATGATGCCATTTGGATTATGTAATGCCCCTGCCACATTCCACCGTTGCATGATGGCCATATTCTAGACAAGCTGGAGCAGAGTATAAAGGTTTTTATGGATGACTTTTCTGTGTTTGGAGATTCTTTTGAGCATTGTTTTCAAAATTTGGAACATGTGTTACAAAGTTGCGAAGATACAAACCTGGTACTCAACTGAGAGAAATGCCACTTCATGGTGCAGGAAAGCATTGTTCTTGGACACCGAATCTCACAAAAGGGGATTGAGGTGGACAAAACAAAAATAGAGACAATTGAAAAACTACCTCCACCAACATCAGTAAAGGTATTCGAAGTTTTCTTGGACATGCAGGTTTTTACAGGAGATTTATCAAAGACTTTTCCAAAATTGCAAAACCTCTGTGCAATCTTCTGGAAAAGGATTTGCCTTTCAACTTCACCAAAGAATGCCATGAATCTTTTGAGATCTTAAAACAGAAGCTGGTCTATGCCCCCATCATTGTATCACCAGATTGGACCCTTCCATTTGAAGTGATGTGCGATGCTAGTGATTTTGCTGTAGGTGCAGTTTTGGGACAACGTAAAGCAAAGATTTTCCACACCATTTATTATTCTAGTAGAACTCTGAATGAAGCTCAACTCAACTACACAACCACCGAAATGGAGTTGCTCGCAGTTGTGTACGTTTTTGACAAATTCCGCTCTTATCTGTTGGGTCCCAAAGTGGTGGTCTACACAGATCATTCAGCAATCAAATATCTGATCACGAAGAAAGATGCCAAACCCAGATTGATCCGTTGGATACTTCTTTTGCAAGAATTTGACGTGGAGATCAGAGACAGGAAATGAACAGAGAATCAGGTCGCAGATCATCTATCGAGGCTCGAGAATGGAGAAACAGCTGACAAGATCTGTCAATCAAAGAAACTTTTCCAGATGAACAGCTGTTTGCCATGAAACAACAAGAAGTCCTTGGTATGCTGACTATGTCAACTACATTGTGTCAGGAAAATGGCCGTTGGAATGGACAAACTCAGCAACGGAAGAAGTTCTTCAAAGAAGTCAAGCACTATGTCTGGGATTAACCGTACCTGTTCAAATGATGTGCTGATCAATTATTGAGACGGTGTGTTCCACATGAGGAAATCAACAGTGTGTTTTGCAGCACTGTCATTCATCACCAAATGGCGGACACTTCAGCGGAAACAAAACTGCCAGCCAAAGTCCTACAATCAGGTTTGTTCTGGCCCACTCTTTTGAAAGATGCTTATCTTTTTGCTTTTCAATGTGACAGGTGCCAGAGAATGGGAAATATTTCCAGGAGAAATGAAGGACCGTTGCAAAACATTCTAGAAGTGGAAATATTCGATGTATGGGTATTGATTTCATAGGACCCTTTGTTCCATCATTCGGAAACCTGTACATCCTGGTTGCTGTAGATTACGTCTCCAAATGGGTCGAAGCAATTGCACTGCCATCCAATGATTCAAAAGTCGTGATCAAATTCCTGAAAAAGAATATTTTCACTCGGTTCGGAACACCTCGTGCAATCATCAGTGATGGTAGCTCTCATTTCTGCAACAAATACTTTGATGCACTCCTATCTAAATATAGAGTTACTCACAAGGTTGCCACAACTTACCATCCACAGTCAAATGGACAGGTTGAGGTTTCAAACAGGAAATCAAAAGAATCCTAGAAAGAACCGTTGGATCAACAAGGAGGGACTGGTCAACAAAACTAGATTATGCATTATGGGCCTACCGGACAGCTTACAAGACACCCATTGGTATGTCTCCATATTGATTGTGTTTGGGAAAGCGTGCCATCTACCAGTTGAGCTTGAGCACAAGGCATACTGGGCACTGAAGAAGTTGATTTTTGATTCACAAGCTGCAGGAGAGAAAAAACTTCACCAACTTATCGAATTGGAGGAATTTCGCATACAGGCTTATGAGAATGCCAAATTGTACAAAGAAAAGACCAAAAAATGGCATGACCGAAAAATAATTCACAGATAGTTGGAACCAAGGCAGCATGTGTTGTTGTACAACTCAAGATTGAAACTTTTCCCTGGAAAGTTGAAATCAAGGTGGTCAGGTCCATTTATGATCACTCAGGTTTTACCGTATGGAGCTGTTAAGTTACTGGATCCTAACACCAACAACACATTCAAAGTTAATAGTCAGCGTGCCAAGCACTACTAGGAAGAATCATTTGAGCGACAAAAAGAAAGTGTCACACTTTCAGATCCAGCATAACGTTCAGGCAGTCACGTCTAGCTGACGACTTAAAACTTAGCGGTCGCAGGGAGGCAACCCATGCCATTTTTCTATATATTGTGATTTGGTGTGATTTAATTTTTTGTGTTTAGTTTTTACAGATTAAGACATTTCAATATGGAAGAAGCTCTCGTAAATTTTCACAAGTAATTTCCTTTTCTCCCTCAAAAATCTCTGATGAAAGTCTACAAAGCTCGCTTGGAATGGATGAGGTTACAGACAATTCACGGTGTTCCTAATGACATTCGTTGGGTAATTAAAGCACGAGTCTGATTGGCAGGTGAGTCTTCTGACTCTTTTAATAAAAATCTGCATGGTTTTGGAAGAAGCACCTATGCAAAGAAACGTAGAGCTAAGCAAATGGGTGTTTGTTATAAATATGCACATTGGAATTGCAATACTCATTGTCGTTCTTTAGGAATGGTGTCTGATAATCGCGAAGACAAAATTAAATTCATTAGGGATGGCTTGAATAAGGAGTCTTTAGATGATATATCTTCGACTCTTGAGACGCATCCCAGTGGATATGTTCACATAGCCTTTCTCAAATTACATACACAATTTCAAAAAGAAAGACAATTGTTAAGTCTCGGGAATCTGACTCAAAAAGACCCTGTTTGCAAATTTATAAGAAAATTGGATGGGAAGCTTGTCCCTGACGCATAAACGTCGATCAAGCCGCTACTTTTCTTGTAAATATTATATCTCTTTGTCTTTTCCTAATAATTGTGATTTGTTTTGTTGTTTTATTTTCTCCGACAGGATCCAGACCTTTTTGACTATCACAATTTGTTTAACTAATAATTGTCATTTGGCATGTACTAGTGCTATTATTTTACTCACCCTTTTCAAGTGTTATAAATTCAAATCATCATTGCACTTTTGAAGACATCCAGAGTAAAACCTGGAAGCCACTTCAAGAAGACGAGTTGAAAACATCTGTGTGTTTTGCGGTAGTAGTGTTGGAACTAAACCACAATACGTAGAAGCACCACATGAATTGGGTCAAGTCTTAGCTGCAAAGAATATGCACTTAATATATGGCGGAGGAAATCTTGGACTTATGGGGATCGTTTCAAAGGCGGTACAGGAAGGAGGCAGTCACATTTTGGGAATCATTCCAAAACCCTTGGCAGAGGCAAATCTTATTGAACCATCCAAGGGAGAGGAACTAATTGTGCCAGGTATGTCTGAACGATTGGTAGAAATGATTAATCGTGCTGATGCTTTTATTTCTTTCCAGGTGGCTTGGGTACATTGGAGGAAATTTTTATTGTGCTATCTTGGGCGAACCTGAACATACACCAGAAACCAATTGGACTGCTCAACGTTGATGGATTTTATGATTTTCTTTGTGTGTTTTTTTGATGATGCTTGAAGAAATGGGTTCGTGTCAAAACCTTTAAAAGAACTCTTTTGTACTGCCAGAACTGCTCCGGATCTAATAGACCAACTCATAGCCTATGAACCACGAGTTGACCCTATCCGTTCTAAGATAATTTGGTCCGAGGACGATCGTGGTAAGAGGCGTCGGATTAATCTGGATCTTAACCTTTAATTTCCTGTATATTTTCAGCTAACCAGGTACGACCTTCTTAACTCACCTTTTACTGTTTAAGACATTGGGGAAAATGTCTCATTTGGTTTGGGGGAGGGAATTAGTTGATCAGTACCTTGGTTTTAGTTTGTGTGTTGTTTTTATTTTTAGTCCAAAACTTTTCGAAAAATACAAAAAAATTTGAAAAATTTTCAAAAATTACAAAAATATTTTGTGTTTTTATTTTGACTAAAAAGGTGAATTTGGTAAGAGATGGCTGAGTAAGGAGTTTTCACTCCTGAGACGTATCTCAAACCTATTTCGAAACAAGTTAATTTTTGTTTATTTCCTTTTAAATTATTTAATTTGTAAATTCTCCATAAAATTTACTAAAATGGATCTTCATATGCTTAGTTGGCAGGTATTATAAACATACGTGGAAACATACGGACATGAGCTAAAATTGAAAAGATTGTAATATTCAGTGCTCTAGATTAATCGGAGGAAGCATCTCAAAAAAATGATGGAGTAAAAAAGAAAAATTAAAAAAATCTGAGATCCGAGTTATTAAGTCTGTAAGGGTGTTTTAACACATAGTGCCATAAAACCAACTGGTTTGGGAGTCACTGGCCCAAAGCTCGCTACATGGATCAAAGATGCTGCAAAAATATATATATCTGAAGTCTGAGTAATTAAGTCCGTATGGGTATCTTAACACCTGGTGCCCTAAAGCTAACTGGTTTGCGAGCCACCGACCCAACACTCGCTACATAGATGGAAGATATTGTATATAAATAAAAAATTAGAGAAAAATCAAAGAAACAATCAGAAAAATGAGAAAAATTATTCCATTCTTGCAAAAAGGTGTGAATTCTGATAAAACTTTAGGACAAAAATATTACTCTCTTATCAACTGCACTTATGACTGTTATGGGCAAAAATGAGTTGTTTAATATTATGTTGGCTGTGTATATGAAGAATGTCAACTATAATCGGAGAATTTACTTATTCAGTAATTTAGAAAGAAACAAAACAACTAGTAACTTGAAGTAGAAGTTTCACCTGATTAGTCACTAACTTCTTTATTCTCTTTTCTCTTGTCTTTTTGCTTTTGTGTGCATTAGTTTTACTACATTTTTGCTTTTGTAAAATGTTTGTGGGTATCATTTCTGTAAACCCTCACGAGACTACAACTCGTCCAGTAGGGACACCTAGGGGTTTAAAGGCTTGTTTCATATGCTAAATGCAACCGTGATCCCTACGAAAGTGGCTTAGTTAAAATGTTATTTTATTTTATGTTTTGCTCGAGGACTAGAAAAATGTTAGGTTTGGGGGTGTGATGAGTGGTAAATCTATCACTATTTCCCACTCATTTAACTTAATATTTTGTATAGTTTCTTGAGTTTTGTGAATATTTTGATGTGTTTTGTGTTATTTTGTAGATAAATAAAGTTTCAGGACATTCTGGAGGTGATTTGGACCAAAACAATGAAAATTGGGAAAAAGGCATCTTTGTGATTTGGGCGCGTCGCGACGCGCAAGCCCTTGGCTTCGCGACGCCTAATGTGCACCAGAGCTGCTAACGTGCGCCAGGTCAACATGTCATAATTTGAGAAGTTTGACTTTGCTAACGTGCGCCGTGCCACGTGTCACCATCACAATCGATCTGTTAACGTGCGCCGTACCACGTGTCATCATCCTACGTTTCTGACAATACTATTCCACGTGTGCAACGTGTCATCCTATGTGTCGCCACGTCATACGGTCAACGAGTCAACTCTGCCACGCGTCTTGCCACGTCATCATCAACGTCAGCAGGTCAACCGAGTCAACATGCCACGTCATCATAAGCCAATCACAGCGTGACAGGTGTCGCAATCCTACGGTGCCGACAATTGATCTCAGCCGCCTTGTCACGTCAGCGCCACATTATCGCCACATCAGGATAATAATTGAGCTCTTAGCCGCCTCGCCACGTGTCGTCTTATCTTCTTATCCGAATTGCCACGTGTCAAAGCCTTAGCAAGCCACGCCAAAAGAATCTGGCATCCCGACTCCAAAGCCCTTGGCGTCGCGACGCTGGAAGCCTACCGGTGTCTATAAATTGAGCTCGAGATTTCAGTTTTAGATGCACCACTCTCTCTCATCTCTTTGATGTAAAGAAAGAGTTTCTCTCTCTAGTTTCTTTTAGTTTTTAGTTTTTTTTTTAATTTAAGTTTTGTAATTAAATTTTAAATACTTTTTGTAATAATAGTAATTTACTTTCTTACTTTTTACAGTTTTTACTATTCACCATGAGGAAGTAACTTCCCCAGCTAGGGTGAAAGGTAATTCTTTTACTATTGCTATTTAGATTAATCTCCCTTAAAAATAATATATTCACTATTTAAAATTTGACTTAAAAAGGATACCGCTATATTGGTCGGTTGGTAATTTAATTTTAATCTGGTTTAAACCTGACTAATCAAGGATACCGCCAGATTGGTCGGTTGGTAATTTAATTTTGGTTCCGCCTTTATGGCTGGTTTATGTACAAATATTACCGCCTTAATGGCTGGTTGTGTTGGTTTCTATAATTAGTCCAAAAGAAAGATTAAGCCATAGAAATACAAATAACATACATGCAAAGCTAGAAACATGGCGAAATCATACTTACTAAGCTTTGTGACTAAAATGGTGAAGACAATCCTTGAGTCTTCAAGGTGGAAGTTTCGGCCAAGCAAGAAGATGGAGAGAAGCTTCAAATCTTCAAGTGTTCCAAGCTCCAAGGTTGTTTCCCTATCACCTCTTTTGATCCTTGCTTGTTCTAGCAAAAATGGAGAATGAAAAACAATTTTTCTGCCTTTGGTTTGAAGCTCACGGCGTGAGCAAGGGAGAGGAAGAGGGAGAGTATGACTTATCAATTTTTGTTCTCCTTTTCTTTCTAAAACCGTGAGAGACAAATGAAAAAGCAAATGAATGATATCAAATACCAAATAAATTTTTTAATCAAAAAACCCTTCAAAAACCGTGAAAGGTTTTTCCCTCCAAAGGAAAATTCATCATTTGCCATCATTATCTCACATGAGAATAGAGACAATGTATCATCCCTTAAAGGTGACTAGATACATCCATCATCTATTCGTATCAAGTAATGAGATATCGCGATGTGATTTGCGGATTCCACCCGTTTCAAAATACGAATGTGTCCGCAAACACTTTCGGGCCCAAATTCGCTAATTCCGAATTAACGAATTTCCGTCGTGACGAGAATTAAATAATTACGCCTAGCGGAATTATTATTCAGATCGCTAACGAATTAATTCCAAATTAATTCTTTTGCCCGAATTAAAATTCGATTTTAATTCCGCGTCGAAATCTAATTTCGTTTAATATAATCGAATATATTATTTTATCGATTAATTCCAAATTAATCGATCTCTCTCTCTTCCTAATAAGGCATTTTATCCAAGGTAAAGTTTCTCCGTAATAATCCAAGATTAATAAAGTTCGAATCAAACATCATAGGTGAATCTTCAGGAAGCGACCCAAGAGATCTCCGGATATGTTGGTAGTAAATACGGTCGTTGGATAATCCAAACACGTACGTACCTCGTACTACGTTTTTACCGATTTACAAGACAAGGTTGGCTTCTAGCAAAGCGCCATGCCTACCAATTCTCCAGAAATATCTTACTGGAATATTAGATCTATATCAAGCGTAGTATACCGTAGTATTGCGTACATCGATCCAGTATCGGATGATCACATGTTAGGCCTGGGGCTGGAAATGTGTCTGCCCCGTACGAAACATATATCGGATATCAAACAACTAGTCTCTTAAATCGGACAATCCTGACCTGGTCATATTGTCCCGTCGGTTGCAACCTTTTATAGAGTACTAGTTCTGTATCCAGTGTGATTATCATCTCCATATGTCTGAAGTGATACTTCCATCTCGACATCACATCCAGTACACTACGATTCTCGATAAACCCAGAAGAGGCGTACACAGAACCGGTTAAAGTCCCGAACCACCACAACCACAGTTTACCGATTGTCGCAAGTACTAGCGATGCCAGTCTCAGGTTAAGACCATATACACCTACCCTGATGCGGCCTCCCATAGACGCAGACATACTACCAATGGGATTCTGCGGGGTCTGTCCAGAGCGAAGCTGTTTTCCGTACCATCGGAAAACACAACCTCCTATCGCACTTGCATAAGTATCCAATACTTAAATATATGATAACTATGCCGTTGTGCCATCACAACTCGCACAAGTGCAATACTAGTCTATTCCGCATTATCGATGTCCGATCTCGATAATACTCCGACTAGGGATATTTAATGATTAAACCTTTTATATTGATACTGTCTCATATCATCTCAATACGGAATTAATCATATGGACTTTTTCCATTAATATATTAAAGTAAATAATTTACAAAACGGCAAAAGGCAATTTCATTATCACATAGTTAATTTTGTACAATAATACAATATCATTTACAAAATAGTGACGCTATGGGTCATAATGTCTAACAATCTCCCACTTGGCCTATAGCCAGTCACTCAAGCATCTAATACCTGAACTATTGATTGTCGTTCAAACACTTGCTGAAGAACAGCCTTCGTCAGCGGATCTGCAATGTTGTCATCCGATGCGACCTTCTCGACTTTTACATCGCCACGATGTATAATCTCCCGAATCAGATGGTAACGCCGAAGAACATGCTTGGATCGTTGATGAGACCTTGGTTCCTTAGCTTGTGCTATAGCCCCGTTATTGTCACAATCACAATGGCACGGGCTCAGCAGCTAACGGAACTACTCCTAATCCGATTAGGAATTTTTGGATCCAAACTGCCTCATTTGCCTTCTTCCGATGCAGCAATATAATCCGCTTCAGTTGTTGAATCGGCAACAATATCTTGCTTGGAAGATTTCCAGCTCACTGCTCCGTTATTCAAACAAAAAATGTACCCCGATTGAGACTTGAAGTCATCCTTGTCGGTTTGGAAACTTGCATCGGTGTACCCAGACACCTCAAGTTCTCCACCTCCATAAATTAAGAAAGCATCCTTAGTTCGTCTAAGATACTTAAGGATATTCTTAACAGCCATCCAGTGTCCTTCACCTGGATCGGCCTGATAGCGACTACACATGCTCAAAGCATATGACACATCAGGTCGCGTACATATCATGCATGCAGACTGATCGATCCGACTGCCAAGGCGAATGGTATCCGACTCATGTTATCTCTCTTCTTTAGTTTTAAGACACATGTCCTTAGACAGAAGGATACCACGTGACATTGGCATCAATCCCTTCTTGGATTGATCCATGTTGAATCGCTTCAACACTTTGTCAATATATGTACTATGGGAGAGTCCAAGCAGCTTTCTAGATCTATCCCGGTAGATCTTTATTCCTAGAATAAAGGCTGCTTCTCCCAGATCTTTCATGGAGAATTTTAATGAAAGCCAAGCTTTCACCGACGTTAGCATGGGAATGTCATTGCCTATAAGCAATACGTCGTCGACATAAAGGACAATAAAAGTCAGTGCTCTCCCACTAACCTTCTTGTATACACAAGGGTCATCATCGTTTTGTACGAAATCATATTCTTTTATGATCTCATCAAAACGCTGATTCCATGACCGTGATGCTTGCTTCAATCCATAAATGGATCGATTTAACTTACAAACCTTGTTTGCAAGTCTAGGTACGATAAAACCGTCAGGTTGTTTTGCATATAAACATCCTCCAAAAGGTTTCCGTTAAGGAAAGCGGTTTTAACGTCCATCTGCCATATCTCGTAATCGAAATATGCAGCTATTGCAAGAATTATCCGAATGGATTTAATCATGGCAACGGGTGAGAAAGTTTCGTCATAATCAATACCATATTGTTGACGATACCCCTTTGCTACAAGCCTAGCTTTGTACGTTTGCACGTTGCCATCCATGTCGGTCTTCTTCTTGAAGATCCATCTGCATCCAATAGGCTTTACGCCTTCTGGTGCATCAACCAGTGTCCAAACTTGGTTGGCATACATGGAATCCATCTCGGACTTCATGGCATCTTGCCATAAAGCGGAATCAATATTCTGTATTGCTTCCTCATACGTAGTCGGTTCATTATCCTCAATAAGATTAATATCTACATGAGGCGAGATCAGGAACCCATACCTCTCAGGTACCTTCCTGACTCTCTCCGACCTACGCGGTCCTTGTGTATCTGAAGATTGTGGTACAGACTCATCCTGGATGGTCTGTTTATGTTCCGTCATTGATTCATTGCCAGGAACAGTATCACTACGATTTTCATCGAGCTCCACTTTCCTCCCCTCCCACTTACAACTGCATCTAGGAATTCCTTCTCAAGGAAAAATGCATGTAGAGCAACAAACACTTTGTTCTCTTGTGGGTGATAGAAGTAATATCCTTTGGTTTTCTTAGGATATCCCACGAAAAGGCATTTATCTGATTTGGGTTCCAGTTTGGTACCTTCCAAACGTTTAACATATGCCCAGCATCCCCAAATCTTCAGGAAAGAGAAGCCTGGTTTCCTTCCTGTCCATTTCTCATATGGAGTCTGTTCAACAGACTTTGACGGAACCTTATTCAAAATAAGTACCGCACTGGTTAATGCGTATCCCCAGAAGGATATTGGTAGCTCAGTCCGACTCATCATCGACCTTACCATGTCTAACAAGGTACGGTTTCTCCGTTCAGACACATGTTTAATTGCGGTGTTCCAGGAGGAGTCCACTGTGAAAGAATACCATTTTCTTTCAAGTAATCTTGAAACTCATAACTTAAGTATTCGCCACCACGGTCCGACCGCAATGTCTTAATACTCTTTCCTGTTTGTTTTTCTACTTCGTGTCGAAACTCTTTGAATTTCTCAAAAGTTTCCGACTTGTGTCTCATTAGATACACATAACCATAACGAGATGCACCATCTGTAAAGGTTACGAAGTAATGATATCCACCTCTAGCCTGGCTAGACATGGGCCCACATACGTCACTATGAACGAGGGCTAACAGTTCTGTGGCACGTTCACCTTTACCACTAAAAGGTGATTTAGGCATTTTGCCTAAAAGACAAGATTCGCAGACATCATATGAATTAAGATCAAATCCGTCCAAGTACCCACTCTTCGAAAGTGTGGATATGCGAGTCTTGTTTATGTGTCCTAGACGACAATGCCACATGTAAGCTTCATCTTTTAGATTACTCTTTTTGAGCCTTTTGTTTGTTATTTTATGTTTAGGAGATTCATTTATATTCAAAATATAAAGGCCATTATTTGCTACAGTAGTGCAAATTTCTGTATCATTTTTATATAAATAACACCCAGTGTTTCTAATACAAAAGTGTACCATGCTGGGTTAACAAAGATACAGATATGATATTCCTAGTCAAACTAGGTATATAATAACAGTTCAAAAGTTTAAGCATATGCCCCGAGGGCAATTCCAAAACAAAAGTCCCTACAGCCAAAACAGCAACTGGAGTTCCGTTTCCGACTCGTAGATCAACCTCCCCTGAAGTCAGCATCCTGCTATCCTGCAGATCCTGCAAATCAGTACATATATGAGCAGCACAACCAGAATCAAAAATCCAATTTTTAAAACTAGAAGTAGTCATATTTATCTCAATAACAAACATACCAGAGGCGAGTGCCTTGCCTGCCTTGATATCCTCCCTTTGTCCCTTGCCCATTCGGCAGTCACGTTTCCAGTGACCCTTCTTGCCGCAGTTGAGGCAGACATCTTGAGATTTGTCCCTTGGCTTCCCAGAAGCTTTTGTCAACTTGCCTTTACCATTTTTCTTATGTTTTTTCTTCCTCACCCCTCCAGTAGC
>SKCR01012642.1:0-12182 GCA_019454045.1 Zanthoxylum bungeanum
TGAAACTAATGCACACAAAAGCAAAAAGACAAGAGAAAAAAGAATAAAGAAGTAGTGACTAATCAGGTGAAACTTCTACTCCAATTACTAGTTGTTTTCTTTCTTTCTAAATACTGAATAAGTAAATTCTCCGATTATATTACCATTCTCCATATACACAGCTAACAAAATATTAAACAACTCATTTTTTGCCCACAACAGACACAAGTGCAGTTGATAAGAGAGTAATATTTTTGTCCTAAAGTTTTATCAGAATTCACACCTTTTTTAGCAATGGAGTAATTTTTTTTCGATTTTTCTGATTTTTTGTTTTGTTTTGTTTTGTTTTTTTATTTATAATACATACCTTCCGTCTATGTAGCGAGCTTTGGGTCGGTGGCTCCCAAACCAGTTGGCTTTAGGGCACCAAGTGTTAAGACACCCCTACAAACTTAATTACTCAGACTTCAGATTATATATTTTTGCAGTATCTTCGATCCATGTAACGAGCTTTGGGCCAGTGACTCCCAAACCAGTTGGCTTTAGGGCACTAGGTGTTAAAACACCCTTACAGGCTTAATAACTCGGATCTCAGATTTTGTTTTTAATTTTTTTTACTCCATCACTTTTTTGAGATGCTTCCTCCAACAGTGGAGCATCAACAAAGACTTAATCCAATCGTGAAGGAAGTCGTGAAGAAAGAAATCATCAAATGGTTGGATGCTAGCATCATTTACCCCATCTCAGATAGCACTTGGGTGAGTCCGATGCAGTGTGTACCAAAGAAATGAGGAATTACTGTGGTCACCAATGAAAAGAATGAGCTGATTGCAACAAGAATGGTGACTGGATGGAGAGTATGCATGGACTACATGAACTCATGAACAAAGCCACGAGAAAATACCATTTTTCGCTACCATTCATTGACCAGATGTTAGACAGATTGGCGGGACATGAGTTCTATTACTTTCTGGACGGATATTCAGGGTACAATCAGATTGCCATCGCCCCATAAGATCAGGAGAAAATGACCTTTACATGTCACTATGGTACTTTTGCTTTCCGCAGGATGCCATTTGGTTTATATAATGCCCCCGCCACTTTTCAGCGTTGCATGATGGCCATATTCTCAGATATGTTGGAGTAGAGTATAGAGGTATTCTTGGATGACTTTTCTGTGTTTGGAGATTCTTTTGACCATTTCTTGCAAAATCTGGAACATGTGTTACAAAGGTGCGAAGATACAAACCTGGTACTCAACTAGGAGAAATGTCATTTCATGGTACATGAAGGCATTGTTCTTGGACACCGGATCTCATAGAAAGGAATCGAGATAGACAAAGCAAAGATTGAAACAATTGAAAAACTACCTCCACCAATATATGTCAAAAGGATTCGGAGCTTTCTCGGACATGCAAGTTTTTACAGGAGATTTATCAAAGACTTTTCCAAGATTGCAAAACCGCTTTGCAATCTTCTGGAGAAGGATGTGCCTTTCAAATTCACCAAAGAATGCCAGGAAGCTTTTGAGATCTTAAAACATAAGCTGATTTCTGCCACCATCATTGTAGCACCAGACTGGACCCTTCCATTTGAAGTGATGTGCGATGCTAGTGATTTTGCTGTAGGTGCAGTTTTGGGAAAACGCAAAGCAAAGATTTTCCACACCATTTCCTACTCCAGCAGAACTCTGAATGAAGCTCAACTCAACTACACAACCACTAAAAAGGTGTTTCTCGCAGTTGTGTACGCTTTTGACAAATTCCGCTCCTATCTGTTGGGTCCCAAATTGGTGGCCTACATAGATCATTCAGCAATCAAATATCTGATCACAAAGAAAGATTCCAAACCCAGATTGATCCGTTGGATACTTCTTCTGTAAGAATTTGATATAGAGATTCGAGACAGGAAAGGGACAGAAAACCGGGTAGCAGATCATCTATCGAGGCTTGAGAATAGAGAAACAGCTGGAAAAGAACTGTCAATCAAAGAAAGTTTTCCAGATGAACAGCTGTTTGCCATGAAATAACAGGAAGTCCCTTGGTATGCTGATTATGTCAACTACATTATGTCAGGAAAATGGTCGTTGGAATAGACAATTCAGCAACGGAAGAAGTTCTTCAAATAAGTCAAGCACTATGTCTGGGATGAACCGTACCTGTTTAAACGATGTGCTGATCAATTATTAAGATGGTGTGTTCCACATGAGGAGGTCAACAGTGTTTTGCAGCATTGTTATTCATCACTATATGGCGGACACTTCAGCGAAAATAAAACTGCAGAAAAAGTTCTTCAATCAGGTTTGTTCTGGCCCACTATTTTTAAAGATGCTTATCTTTTTGCTTTTCAATGTGACAGGTGCCAGAGAACAGGGAATATTTTGAGGAGAAAACATTCTAGAAGTGGAAATATTCGATGTGTGGGGTATAGATTTCATGGGACCCTTTGTTCCATCATTCGGAAACCTGTACATCTTGGTTGCTGTAGACTACGTCTCCAAATGGGTCGAAGCAATTGCACTGCCATCCAATGATTCAAAAGTGGTGATCAAATTCCTTAAAAAGAACATTTTCACTCGATTCTGAACACCTCGTGCAATCATCAATGATGGTGGCTCACATTTCTGCAACAGATACTTCGATGCACTCCTATCCAAATATGGAGTTACTCACAAGGTTGCCACAGCTTATCATCCACAGTCAAATGGACAAGTTGAGGTTTCAAACAAGGAGATCGAATGAATATTAGAGAGAACTG
Source organism: Zanthoxylum bungeanum (assembly GCA_019454045.1). Classification (NCBI taxonomy): domain Eukaryota; kingdom Viridiplantae; phylum Streptophyta; class Magnoliopsida; order Sapindales; family Rutaceae; genus Zanthoxylum; species Zanthoxylum bungeanum. The sequence goes on from SKCR01012642.1 coordinate 2,737, forward strand.
TTGGATCAACAAGTAGGGACTGGTCTACAAAACTAGATGATGTATTATGGGCTTACCGGACAGCTTACAAGACACCCATTGGTATGTCCCCATATCAATTGGTGTTTGGGAAAGCGTACCATCTGCCAGTTGAGCTTGAACACAAGGCGTACTGGGCACTGAAGAAGTTGAATCTTGATTCACAAGCTGCAGGAGAGAAAAGACTTCACCAACTCAACGAATTGGAGGAATTTCACTTACAGGCTTATGCCAAATTGTACATGGAAAAGACCAAAAAATGGCATGACCGAAAAATAGTGCACAGACAGTTGGAACCAAGGCAGCAGATGTTGTTGTACAACTCGAGATTGAAAATTTTCCTTGGAAAGTTGAAATCTAGGTGGTCTGGTCCTTTTGTGATCACTCAGGTTTTACCTTATGGAGCTGTTGAGTTACTGGATCCCAATACCAACACACATTCAAGGTTAACAGTCAGCGTGTCAAACATTACTCGGGAGAATCATTTGAGCGACCAAAAGAAAGTGTCATACTTTCAAATCCAATCTAAAGATCGAGAAGTCAAGTCTAGCTGACGACTTTAAACTTAGCGCTCGCAGGAGGCAACCCATGCAATTTTTGTATATATTGTGATTTGGTGTGATTTAATTTGGTGTGTTTAGTTTTTTCAGATTAGACATTTCAAGATGGAAGAAGCTCTCGCAAATCTTCACAAGCAATTTCCTTCTCTCCCTCAAAAATCTCTGATGAAAGTTTATAAAGCTCGCTTGGAACGGATGAGACTACTAACAATCCATGGTGTTCCTAATGACATTCGTTGGGTAATTGAAGCACGGGTCCAATTGGCAGGTGAGTCTTCTGACTATTTTATTTCACATCTGCCTGGTTTTGGAAGAATCACCTATGTAAAGAAACGTAGAGCTAAGCAAATGTGTGTTTGTTACAAATGTGCACGCTGGAATTACAAAACTCGTTGTCTTTCTTTAGGAATGTTGTCTGATAATCACGAAGATAAAATTAAATTCATTAGGGATGGCTTGAGTAAGGTGTCTTTAGATGATATATCTTCGACTCTTGAGACGCATCCTAGTGGATATGTTCACATAGCCTTTCGCAAATTACATACACAATTTCAAAAAGAAAGACAACATTTAAGTCTTGGGAATCAGACTCAAAAAGACCATGTTTGCCAATTATAAGAAAATTGGATGGGAAGCTTGTCCTTGACGCATAGACGTCAATGAAGCCGCTAATTTTATTGTACATATTATATCTCTTTGTCTTTTCCTAATAATTGTGATTTATTTTGTTGTTTTCTTTTATTTTCTCCGACAGGATCCAGAACTTTTTGACTATCATGATTTATTTACTGTTTAACTAATAATTGTATTTGGCAGGTACTAGTGCTATTATTTTACTCACCTTTTTCAGGTATTATAAATTCAACTCATCATTGCACTTTTGAAGACATCCAGAGTAAAACATGGAAGCCACTTCAAGAAGATGGGTTGAAAACATCTGTGTGTTTTGCGGTAGTAGTGTTGGTGTTAAGCCATAATACGTAGAAGCAGCACATGAATTGGGTCGAGTCTTAGCTGCAAGGAATATGCACTTAATATATGGCGGAGGCAATCTTGGACTTATAGGGATCATTTCAAAAGCTGTACAGGAAGAAGTCAGTCATGTTTTGGGAATCATCCCAAAACCCTTGGCAGAAGCAAATCTTATTGAACCATCAAACAGAGAGGAACTGATTGTGCCAGGTATGTCTGAACGACTGGTAGAAATGATTAACTGTGCTAATGCTTCTATTTCTTTGTCAGGTGGCTTGGGTACATTGGAGGAAATTTTTATTGTGCTATCTTGGGCGAACCTGAACATACACCAGAAACCAATTGGGCTGTACAATGTTGATGGATTTTATGATTTTCTTTGTGTGTTTCTTGATGATGCCCGGAGAAATGGGTTCGTGTCAAAACCTTTAAAAGAACTCATCTTTACTGCCAAAACCGCTCCGGAATTAATTGACCAAATCTTAGCCTATGAACCACAAATTGACCCTGTCCTTTCAAAGATAAATTGGTCTGAGGACGATCATTGTAAGAGGTGTCGTGTTAATCTGGATCTTAACCTTTAACTTTTCGTGTTGAATTTCAGCTAACCAGGTATTATCTTATAAACTCTTCTTCTACTGTTTAAGACATTGGGGACAATATCTCATTTAGGTTTGGGGGAGGGAATTAGTTGATTAATATCTTCTTTTTAGTTGTGTGTTGTTTTTATATTTAGTTCAAAATTTTTCGAAAAATACAAAAATATTTCAAAAATATTTTGCGTTTTTGTTTTTTTAACTAAAATGATGAAATTGGTAAGAGATAGCTGAGTAAGGAGTTCCCACTCCTGATACGTATCTCAAACCCATTTTTGAAACAAGTTAATTTTTTTTTATTTCCTTTTAAATTATTTAATTGTAAATTCTTCTTAACACTGACTAAAATGGATATTCAAATACTCAGTTGGCAGGTATTATCAATATGCATAGTAACATACGGACATAAGCTTAAATTGAAAAGTTTGTAATATTCAGTGCTCTTGAATATCTGCTATAGTCCAGCCAATGGCTCTTTTGTGCTCTCGTAATACTCTCAGTAATTTTTCTTTCTGCTCCAATGTTAGTGAAGAAGAAATAATAACAGGTAATTCATAAGTGTTTCCAAGAAATGCATACCTGAGATGGCTCGGAAGTAACTTTAGCTCCAACTGTGGTGGTTCTTCAATCGAAGGCTTGATTCGATCTTTCTTTGGCAGTTCCAAGCTTTCAACTGGTGGTGTCGCTTTGAATCGGAATGGTTTGTCAAGGTAGTTGATACATTCCAGGATTTTCAGCATCTAGCTCATTGTCGGTCATGTTGGTGATGCAAGCTTAAAGTGTATTTGTGGTATTGGCTCAGTATCCTGAACGATACTATCAACAACATCAACTCTAAAGCATTCTTCTTCCTTTTCATCCTCTCGGGAATTTCATGGCTTTGAAAACAATAAAGGTCACTTTTTGGTCATGCACTTTCATGGTCAGTTCTCTTTTTTGCACATCAATCACAGTTTTACCTGTAGCCAAGAATGGTCTCCCGAGAATGATAGGTATTTCTTTGTCTTCTTCCATGTCAAGGATGATGAAATATGCTGGGAGGATTAGTTTGTCGACTTTGACAAGCACATCTTCAACAACACCTCTTGGAAATACGAGTGTTCGATTAGCAAGTTGCGATGAGACTGAGGTAGGCATTGCTTCTCCAATATGCACTTTCCTGTAAATAGAAAAAGGCATTAAGTTAACATTTGCTCCTAAATCACATAAAGCCTTACCTATATAATGTTCTCCAATGGTGCATGAGACAGTGAAACTGCCAGGATCTTTCAACTTCGGGGGAAGTTTCCTCTGAATGATGGCGCTGCATTCTTCTATTAATGCTACTGTCTCGTAGTCTCCCAATCTCCATTTTCGTGAAAGAATATATTTCATGAATTTGACATAACTAGGCATTTCTTCCAAGGCTTCTGCAAATGGAATGTTGATGTGCAGTTTTTTTAACACCTACAGGATACGAGCAAACTGGTTGTCCAATTTGTTTTTCTGAAGACGCTGAGGAAAATGTGGAGGTAGAGTGATTCTTTCTGATTTTTTTTTCCTTTGCTTCTTTTTCCTCCATCTGTGTGCTCTGCTTCTTTTGGAACTTCTTCTTGGGACAATTGATTCCAACATCTTTGTTGATTTCAGTACCGCTTTTCAAAGTAATGGCTTGACATTGCTCATTCCCTCGGTTCCTTGGATTGGGTTCTATGTTGCTGGGAAGATTACCTGGTGGTCTGTAACTTTGAGCATTGGCCAGTTGTCCGATTTGATTCTCCAGTGCTTTGATGGAAGCTGATTGGCTCGGAAATAGGATCAATCATACTTTTTTAACTGAGACATCACTTCTGCTATTCCTGGTTCATTTGTCTGCTCCTGGCCTTTGTTCTGTTGCTGAAATCCAGGTGGTGGATAGTTCTGTTGGAATCCAAGTGGTGGATTGTTCTTTTGCCCTGAATTGTTGCTCCATGAAAAATTAGATGATTCCTCCACCATGGGTTGTAGGTGTTGGAATATGGATTGTTCCCATGTCTGTTGAAATTGTTGACATAATTCACTGTCTCATCAAGTTGGTTTGGTTCTGGTGCTCCTCCATATGGTGAACTTGTGGATCCAGTGGTAAAAGTCTCCATGAATTTGCATATCTGATCCAGCTTGGTATTGACTGCTGTATTGACTCCACTTTCATAATATCCTACAATTCTTTGGATCATGCTCCTTTCTGTTGGCCACAAGGAATTATTATTGGCCATTTCTTCAATTAGGTCCCAGGCTTGATCTTCTTCTTTTGCCATTAAAGCTCCTCCAGCAGCATCATCGATTGTGGTTCTCATTATTCCAGAAAGTCCATTATAGAAAGTTTGGACTTGAAGCCATTTCAGAATCTCATGGTGAGGACATTTCCAGAGCAAATCTTTGTATCTTTCCCAAGCTTCGTAGAGAGTTTCTGAGTCTTGTATACAAAGGATGTGATGTCATTCCTTAGCTTTCCAGTTCTGGCTGGTGGAAAGTACTTTGCAAGAAATTTGGTGGCTAGATTGTTCCAAGTTGTGATGGAACCTGCTGGTAGTGAATGTAGCCAGGCTTAGCTCTGTCCTTCAAGGAGTATGGAAAAACTCGTAGTCTTATTGCTTCTTCAGCTTCTCGTTGTAATTGAAAGTGCCGCAAACTTCCAGGAAGTTGCTGATGTGGGGTATTAGGGTCTTCAATTGAATTTCCTCCAAACTGCACTGACTGCTGAATCATCTGAATACATGTTTTGATGTCACCCGCATTTGCTGGTAAGGGAGGAAGTACAATACAGGAAATGAGTCTGTCAACCACCGGAATGGTTCTGTCTCGAATGGGTATTGGTGGTGCAACCTCCAAAGGTTCAGGTTCCATGTTTGACTAAAGCTTCTTGGCCTTCTCGCCTTTCCTTCTCAACTGTCTGATGGTTCTTTCAATTTCCGGGTCAAGCGATCAGAGTTCAAAGCTTCTGGTTCGTCTCATGTAGTTTCTTCTGCGAACCTAAAACAACAGAAATTAGATAGAAGTAAAGGTATCTAACCCCTAAACTAATAGTAAAAGATAAATAAGTCCCCGGCAACGGTGCCAAAAACTTGACCGGCGTAAACACACACGCGTATAACGCAAGCGCACATATCGTTCAAGTAGTATAAAAAGTATCGATCCCACGAGGACTTGATATCTAAGCTATTAATTTTATGAGGTCAAATGATTACTAGTATCTAACAGGTTTTTGATTGATTTGAAATAGTGACAATTCTAAATTTAAAAACAAGTAAATAAAATTGTTTGAAAAAAGGTTTTAAAAAAAATTCAATATTAAAAACTATCTAGGGTTGTGAATCTTTCCAAATTATTTAAAGATGAAGTGGTTATCTTATAGTTGGGTAATATATTGATTTATTAACCAGGAACACTAAATTATGTGAAAGCCTCTGTCGATGGTCAGACACAATACCCAGTTTAACCCAATTGAACCATATGTCTATGTCAACCAAATTATCTGGATTCATTAAGTTTAAGTTCCAATTATGGCTACCCCCGCCCGACAGGTATATGTCTATCCTGTAAGGAAATCTATTAAAGGGTTATCTATCATTAAGGAAGATCGTGGGTTATTGAGTCTAAGGTCTCAAACTTAAAATCCCTATGTCTAGTTCATTTTAAGTTTACCTAATCAATTTTATTAGTGGCCAGTTAATAAAAGCATTAAGATTAAGACTCAATAAATAAATCTTTATATTACCCAAACTATAATTTAACCCTTATAAACCGGTGATATTGAAATTCATCACAACCCTTGATAACTAACTTAGTTATGACACATAGCTAGGGCTAGTAAAAACTTAAAAGTAAAAGCCATAAAGTAAAAATGCGAAAAAGTAAATGTGGTTAAAGTAAATACTGAAAAGTAAATTACAATAAAATAAAATGCTAAGGTAAAAGGAATTACTTTTACTATTTACTATTTTAGATATCTGCCATAAAATAATATATAAACTTATGATAACATTACCAACCAGCTATATAGGCGGTAACCTTATTAATTCAAATTAAGTCCGACCAACCATAAAGGCTGTATGATTTGTCCATGAACCTGCCATATAGGCGGTAAGAAAATTTAATTGCCAACCAGCCATATAGGCGGTATCCTTGATTAGTCAGGTTTAAACTGTTGGTTATTTCTAAGGTCCCAAGATCAAATCAAGACATGAAATAATGCATGAATACTTCAACGGAGGTAGCGGAATACTCACATTGATCGGTTATGTCGATTTGGAGACGAATGAAGGCCAAAAACGTACTGCCCTTCACGCCAAACTGCAACAGTCCACTGTCCCTGCAAAACAGAATTTCGGGTGAAGAAACGGAGCTCCTAGCTTCGTTGGATGGATCCCGTCTCATGGTCGAACCTCCCTACCACCTTCGCAAGACTCGTAGTGTGCTAGCACTTGCGGTTTTCACCATGAAAACCCAACCCTTACTTCCCTATGTTCACGCCAAAAGGCTTCAAAAACCAGTAACATTTGTTCATTTGGGCGTGAGCTAGAAGAGAGAAATGAGAGAGTTGAATTGTGTATTAAGTTAAAATGATTTACCAAAAATCAATTTATATTTATGCCATAATATTTATTAAATTAATAATAAATTTATGACACAAAACATGCAATGGCTTAGAGTGTCAAACACTCAAACTCCATGCAATGACATTGAGTGCAATGTACACAATCTACATGCAAAGCATTAGAATGACATGTGTCATGTGGGCCCCACACGTTTCCAATGAAAGTGGGCCCACGTGCACTAACGCGTTCTTCGGGTTCGATATTTTCGAAATACCGTGCTTACGTCGCACGTTAATTCAATCGAATTTAAATAAATAATTACGCCTGGCGAAATTATTATTTACGTCGCTAACGAATTAATTCTAAATTAACTCGTTTGCCCGAATTAAAATCTAATTTTAATTCCGCGTCGAAATCTAATTTCATTTAATATATCGAATATATTAATTCATCGATTAATTCCAAATTAATCGTTCTCTCTCTTTAGACGACATTTTATCCCGGATAAAATATCTCCGTTATTAATCCTAGATTAATTTTCTCTCTCTTCTATATAATCCCAGATTATTCAAGAGTGCGAGTTGTGCGTCATCGGTGGATTATCGGGAAGCGACCCATGAGATCCCCGGATAATCTGGCAGTAAATACGGTCGTCGGAGTATCCGAATCACGTACGTACAAGTACTACGTTCTACTACGATTTACGAGACAAGGTCGACTCCTAGCAAAGCACCAAGTCTACCCAATTCTCCGGACATATCCATTTAAGAATATTAAGATCTGTATCAAGCGTAGTATACTTATGTATTGTGCATATCGGCCCAGTATCGGATAGTCACGTGCTAGGGCTGGGGCTGGATAAGTGTCTGCCCCATCCGAAACACATATCGGATGTCTGGTAACTAGTCTCTATAATCGGATATTCATGACCTGGTCATAATATCACGATTGGATGCGCATCACTTTAAGAGCACTAATACCGTATCCTGCGTGACATCATCTCCATTATGACTGGAGTGAACACTTCCCTTCTTGACATCACATCCAATACACTACGATTCCTGATAAACCCAGAAGAGGTGAACACAGAACCAGTTAAGATCCCCCACCACCAAAACCAAAGTTTACCGATTGTCGTAAGTATTAGCGATGCAAGTCTCAGGTTAAGACTATACACACCTACCTTGATTTTCGCCTCCCATAGACACCTAGTCATAATACCAATGGGATTCCGAAGGGTCTATCCAGAGCGAAGCTGTTTCCCGTACCATCGGTGAAACACGACCTCCTATCGCACTTGCATAAGTATCCAATACTTATATATATGAGACTATGGCGTTGTGCCCTCACAACGCACACAGTGCAATACTAGCCTATTCCGCATTATCGATGTCCAGTCTCGATAATACTACTACGGCTAGGGATATTTAATGATTAATCCTTCGTGGACTGATACTGTCTCATATCATCTCAATCCAGGAACTAATCATAGGGACCTCTCTTCATTTATATATCTATGGTGATCTAATCACAAATGATGAGAAGTGCAATTTCCTTATTACATAGTTAATTTGCTACACAACACAATGATCTGTGCAAATAGTGACGCTATGGGTCATATTATCCAACAATCTCCCACTTGGCACGTAGCGAGTCACTCAAGTGTCACACTCGAACTATGTAAGGTTCGCTCAAATTGCTGAGGAAAGTTTTCGTCAGCGGATTTGTTGTTTGACGCGATTTATTGATCATCACATCGCCACGATGTATGATCCGAACGAATCAGATGATATAGAAGTATATATCTGGATCGTCGATGAGACCTTTAAGTCTTTAGCCTGTGCTGACGCCTAGCTCAGCTGCTAACAGAACTATATCTAATCTAATCAGATTTATTATCGATCCAAATGGCTTCTATTGCTGCCTCAGCTGCAGCAAATAATCCGCATTTGTTGTTTATTTCGGCAACAGTTATCTTGCTAGGAAGATTTCCAGCTCAGTTGTTCCGTTATTCAAACTTTATAGTACCATAGTATTTAATTGTTTGGAAACTTGCAGCAGTGATCCCAGTCACTTCAATTTCTCCTTCTCCATAGTAAAAGATAAGCATCTTTAGTTCTCAGAGATACTATCAGATGTTCTTAACTTCAATCCAGTGACTGTCACTTGGATTGACCCTATTGTGACTCCATATGCTCGAAGCGTATGAGACACCAATACAAGTACATTTTAAATGTACAATTTCCCAGAGAGTGTTAACAACTCCAAATCTATCCCAATAGATCTTTATTCCTTGAATAAAGGGTTACACTCTTTCCCAGAATTCTACGGAGAATTTCTATTGAAAGCCAAGCTTTCAACAATAGCTATATGGGAATTTCACTGTCAGTGCGCCTCCTCCCACTAACCTCCTTATATACACAAGAATATTTCGTTTTGAGTTAAATCATAAACCATTATGATTATTTCAAAACGTCAGTTCCAAGAACCTTATGCTTGCTTCAATCCAAACATGGATTGAATAATCCGCAAACCTTGTTTGTCGGTTATACAAAATCGTCAGAATGTTATAAATATCCTCCAAAAGGTTTCCTTTTCAGGAAAGCGATTTTGATCTGTAACTGACAAATTCATAAATGAAATACGCAGTTATCAACAAGCATTTTCAAAATGGATTTACTATGGCAACAGGTAAAAGGTTGAACTGTTATTAACACAATGTTGATAACGATACCTTTTTCGTC
>SKCR01012643.1:0-12204 GCA_019454045.1 Zanthoxylum bungeanum
TGGAACAATCCAAGAGGGGATTGGTTCCAGTGGTACGTGGTACCTCTCTGTCTAAGGACATGTGTCCTAAGACTCAGGAAGAGAGAAACCACATGAGTCGGATACCGTTCGCCTCGGCAGTCGATCGATCATGTATGCCATGATATGTATACGACCTGATGTCTCATATGCTTTGAGCATGTGCAGTCGCTATCAGGCCGATCCAGGTGAAGGTCACTGGATAGCAGTTAAGAATATCCTTAAGTATCTTAAACGAACTAAGGATGCTTTCTTAATTTATGGAGGTGGAGAACTTGCGGTATCTGGGTATACCGATGCAAGTTTCCAAACCGACAAGGATGACTACAAGTCGCAATCCGGGTACATTTTTTTGCTTGAATAACGGAGCAGTGAGCTGGAAATCTTCCAAGCAAGATACTGTTGCCGATTCAACAACAGAAGCGGAGTACATCGCTGCATCTGAAGCAGCAAAGGAGGCAGTTTGGATCCGAAAGTTCCTAATCGGATTAGGAGTAATTCCGTTAGCAGCTGAGCCCGTTCCATTGTATTGTGACAATAACGGGGCTATAGCACAGGCTAAGGAACCAAGGTCTCATCAACGGTCCAAGCATGTTCTTCGACGTTATCATCTGATTCGGGAGATTATACATCGTGGCGATGTAAAAGTCGAGAAGGTCACATCAGATGACAACATTGCAGATCCCCTCAACCCTGCGCACCATAAGCCCCCCTCACCGACAGTAGTCCACTCATCACAGCCTCACATTACACCCACAATCAACGCATATAACCAGCACCAAAACTGCCATGTTTTGCCACAAATAAAACACCCCAAAACTGCATCATAAACTGTCCAGAAATTCCCCCAAATAACACTAAAAAAAAACCGCAGCCCCTTAGCCCTCCAAAACCATAAAACAGTCCACCATTTACCGCAAACCAGTAAGCTAAATACCACGACCAGAAACAGCAACGAATCAGAGTAAAAACAATAGCCCAAAAAGTGAAACAGCGAAGAAAGAATGTTGGATTAGTGAACCAGAAAAGTTACGAAACAACAACCCTTCCGAAGGACGTGTAACGCACTTTCGAGAGACGACAAAAGAGGTTAGACCTGAGGGCACCCTTTTTATTTATTATCTTTCGTTTCTTTTATTTATTTTAATATATTATCGCATGAGAGTCGTTTGTTGAGGCATGATGTGAATTCCGGATGAACGGAATGCGTGTTCTCTTTTGTGGTATATCGGATGGAAACTCGGACGTAAATTCCGTAGCCGAATCCGAATGGACGATAGTGCGGTTTGCACTCGGGATACAACGCCACGTACTACTTGAGAGACACACGTATTTCATTTCATCCAACCATGTATTTGAGCATGATTAGGTTGCTAGTACGTTATTTATTTTTTGTAAGCATGATTTAGTCTAGTATGTTATTTAGTTATTTATTTTTAAGCATGATTAGTTATTTATTTTGAATTTGGAATTTGCATTATGTTTGTGTTGTTATTTGTTTTCCGCATTATATAATTGAAGCATGTTCATGGGATTGGCGTGTGTTATTGTGTGTTTGCCGTGGTGATAACTTACTTTTCAAGCATGCAAACTTAGACATAGGATTTGTCTTTATGAGCATGAACTAGATATAAGTTTTTCCTGAGCAAGTTGCATAGATTCGGTTAAGATATTGCACAAATCACATCATTACAAGTGGCATAAGTACGGGACCATTCCGAACCCAACGGTTTGAGGTCTTCCCTTGTGAGGGGTGAGTGCGGCCTTAAATCACATTTTCCCAGTTCACACTGGGTGGCGACTCCATGTTATTTCTCCGGTTTAGTTCCCCCGCGGGCTATTCCGTACTCCCAACTAGGCCGCGAGCCTAGAAAAGCGTCGCCGATTTCTGTGTCCTACAACTTGGTTATACTATTGCATAAATCCTTTCATTAATTGGCATAAGTAAGAGACCATTCCGGAGACAACGGTTTGAGGTCTTTCCTTGCGAGGGGTGAGTGCAGCCTAAATCATTTCCCAGTTCACACTAGGTGGCGACTCATTTATTCTATGGTTTAGTCCCATGCGGGCTATTCCATACTCCCGACCGGGCCGCGAGCCCGGACAGCGTCGTCCACCTCTGTCGCCTTGCCTACAATAGGTTTTCTGACTTTACTTATGGTTGCATAATTCTAGAATAGGTTCTAGAAAGACAACAGACATAGATATTGTTAGATTAGTTGAAACCATCGGGAACGGTTGTTCCGATTTCTTTGTAAATTAAGATGGTTTGTGACTTAGTTACTAAGTCACGATTAGGTAATCTAAATAGATATCTTTTAAGGATATAATTGTCTAGAGAGAATAGTTTCTTATGCAGTAAGAATTGACTTCAATAGTTCATGTCTCGAGAATCTTGACTACATTAAGAAAACCCCATTAGGTATTTGTTTACTTTATAATGACGTTTCTTAACTTTAGCGACTTTTAGAAGTCACGTGTTTGACACAGTTTGCTAATCAATTATTTGCAATCATTGTGAATAATTGAACGTAAATTTATAAGGCTAAGAAATGAGATGTGTATAATTAAGTATATAGAATATTGATTCTCACAACACGACAACTGTAAGTATTGGATACCAGATCTCCCGTCTAGTTATTTAAAATAATATTTATTAAAACTGTTTTGATATTTGTTATCACAATGTGTGACTATTGGATAGTTACTTGTTCTTTATAAACAGTTGTTACATATTTTAATATGACTAGTAGTGTCATTAATGAAAAGATAAATATTAAGAAAATATTCGGTTAACTAAATAACTTAGAACCGTGCTTTATGAGTTTTTATCACTTAAGCATTAGATGCTTGTTCCTTATGGTAAAGTATGGTCTGATACGAGTTCACAACACATATCCTTATCCATTTAATAAATATTTTATTCAGGATGTGATTAAATCTCATTTAACCAATGATCGTCATTGGACCACAAGATTTATTAGACTAATACATTAGATGTATGTAGTTTAATGAATTTGTAATTACCTTAGATAGTTTTTTTTACTCCGTAACTTAGTTAATAAATTGTCATGACTTAGTTGCGAGTTTCTGAAAAATATATATTGAACGTCTTGAATGGTTCGAGAACTTTCAATATGTTTTCTTATGAAACATGGATAGAATGTTTTTGAATGGTTCAAAAATATTCTATTTGAAGTGTTGAAAACTATAAAATTCATTGTGAGTCTTTGAATTGTTCAAAGATGTTTGATATGATCAAACACATGAAATTATTGTAATTAGTTTTATAGTTATTTAATGAATATGATTCTTACTCAATATGATTCTTCCACGATTCCATTTTGATGGAATTGGTCAGTAGAAGTAATTGAATCTTATATGATTTGATTCGTTGATATTGAGTGTTACTGAATTAATTTTCAATACTATTAGGGTTATGCTCCAGTAACACTAATTCATCTCTTTAATTAGGTTCCATTTGTTTCTACAATTACGTATATGATATGTATAGTAGAAAATTCGAATCTTGAAAGGTTTGAGATTTGAAACTTTCTTTTGTATAATGGTTATATAATTGAAAGTACTTGCGCCTCGGAGATACAAGTAAAAGTTTATCATTTATTCTATTTAATAGAATATTGTATTTTGTTTGATAGAATATATTTTCTACGATCTCGAGTAATAAAATTGTTTCGTTACTTGGTGGTTAACATCAGATGTTGACAATTGTAGAAAAGACTTGACTTATTGAAGTCAAATGTGAGAATGATAAACTATAATGGAACTACATAATTAATAAGATGAAATCACCCTTTTGACAACTTCTGTATAACTCCAATAGGATGTTAGAATCATTGCGAAGTATTTGATACTTATTGGTTCTGTTGTTTTCTTATTGAAGAAAATTATCCTATAATTTATAGTGGGAGTGATATTTGATATCGATTTTGGAAATTACCATTGAACTATAGATCTAAAATTGTTCTAGCTTGCTACAATCAAGTTTTGAACTTGATTAGGCTTTTTTTATGAGTAGTTCATAAAATGTGCAAATTGTTTGCGCAGTAAAAGCGAAGTGAGCTTTATAAGGGTTTGACATTTATAGTATGACAGTGAAAAAGGTTTTACTCAGTGATCTATTGTAGATTCTGAGAAAACTTTTCTCTAGTCGCACTATTTGAACAATTAAAGATTTATTGGTTGATGTTGATATTAAACTATATATTTTGGATAAAGAATGCAAAGTGGCGTCCTTGAGTGATTTCTTTGAATGAGAGATCCCTTGTATTTCTGAAAACTGCATCTCTGAAAAACATTTTCTGTGAAAACATGTCATTGAAATCTGTCTTTGTAAAACCTGACGTATTCGGGCGTTACTGTAACGACCCCAAATAGTTTTGCTCGGCTAGGGACGCTTGGGATTTTCTTTCCTGGGTTAGTAAGTAATTTACCGGAATCGACTAGAATCAATGAACATTTACCTAACTTTGAGCCTAACTTTTCTTTGCTATTTTAAGGCCCAACATCAAATTAGAAACGAAAAGAAAGAAGCCCAAGGCTTAACTAATGGATTGCCTACACTTTTCTAGAAAATGGATTAAGTAATTGGTGAAAGAATAAATAAATCAAGAACAAAAATCATTTCTTTATTTCCTTTGGCTTGAACATGAGATAGAGGGAGAGGAGAGAAAGAGAGAAAGTTGCATTCCCTTAGTAGAATAAAAGCTTAATAAGGGTAATCCAACAAATTAAAGCCTAAAAGAGAAAAAGGAGATCAAGGTGCATTGTTAAGAAAGAAAAGAGTTGAAATAAGGTAAGGTTACTTGACCAAAATTTTGATGATTTTAATTTGATAGTTGGTTGATTGTGGTGTATTTTTGGTTCGATGATAATGTAGCTTGGGTGGTTTTGTGTGAAGGAATTTATATGTGGGAACTTTTTCATGCCTTGTTTTAAACTAAAGCATTAAGTAAGAATAATGATTTTGGTAGTAATGAGGTGTTGGGAATGTAAGTTAATGGTTATGTTGTGTATTGAAGATGTTGTATTGACATGTAAGGGGATATGGAGTTAAGTATAGAAAAAATGAAAATTTGGTCCTGAAGCTCGCTTCACGATGCAAACGAGGCAAAGGCGTGCATTCGTTTAACAAGGGCATGTCGCGATGCGAACCCAAAAACCAGAATTATTTCGGTAGATGCGACGCGTGACTAAGGGTCTGAATTTTAATTTTACATTTCTTTTAAAGGATAGAAATGTTATAAGGGAGTAATCCAACTAGGTTAAGGAACTTGATTTGATGTCAAATTGTATTTTATAATTTATGATTCTAAACCAGTGTATTCCATATAGATACTCATAAGAAGCTGCATTCGCCTCCCGCGACGTGAAGAGAACTTGACCGGACTTCAAATATGTGAGTGGAGATCTTTCTTTTAAATTGATTTACAGTATTTATCATTGATCAAGATTTATTTTCAAAAGCTTTAGGGCGTTAGTCGTATTAAATTATTAGTTACTTTTTATGTAAAGTTGATTTGAAAGTTTCAAAGTTTAAAAGCTTAATTTTTATGTTTTTCGAGGCATATGGGAAAAACCCACCTCGGCTCTTACTTATGGAATTGACGGATAGAGACCGTGTGCACACGTAGTTCAAGGCTAGGGGGACGGCGATATATAACGCCCCTAGACCATAGTTTTAGGGTCAGGTAGTAGCATGGATTAGCACTACCGACTCTAGTTTAGTGGCTTGAGGGACGACGATACGTAACTCCCCAAGACCATTAGTTTCAGGGACAGGAGTGGCATGCTTTGGAGGGCGGCGATACGTAACGCCTCAAAGTCATGGATTTGCACTTCTGGCTCTAGTTAGGTGTATGGGGGGATGGCGATACGTAACGCCCCCATGCGTCACGTTTTCCACAGTACTAGAGATATTCTTCACATAAATTTTTCAGAAAAGGCTTTTCTCAGTTTTAAAGAAAAGAATCAGTTTTCAAACAAAGTGTTCAAAAGTATTTTAAGAATGAATGATTTTTCTCTGATATACTGATTCAGTTTCTTATTTTGTAGCTCCACTCACTGAGATCCTCAGGACTCACCCTCAATACTTCCCAGTTCTTTTGCAAGATTCTCCTTTTTGTTAGCCATATGCCGCTCTTGGAGACCCAATTCCAGGGCAAGGGTTATGCTGCAGTCACTAGTCATCAGGTCCATCATTCCAGATCTATGTTCATATAGAATATAGTTATCTGGATGTCATTTTTTTTGTATCATTGACATGTGTTAGACGTTTTGTATATATTGTAGATACTTTTACATAGATATATACATCGATCATGTATGCCATGATATGTACGTGACCTGATGTGTCATATGCTTTGAGCATGTGCAGTCGCTTTCAGGCCGATCCAGGTGAAGGTCACTGGATGGCAGTTAAGAATATCCTTAAGTATCTTAGACGAACTAAGGATGCTTTCTTAATTTATGGAGGTGGAGAACTTGAGGTGTCTGGGTACACCGATGCAAGTTTCCAAACCGACAAGGACGACTTCAATTCGAAATCTGGGTACATTTTTTGTTTGAATAACGGAGCAGTGAGCTGGAAATCTTCCAAGCAAGATACTGTTGCCGATTCAACAACAGAAGCGGAGTATATCGCTGCATCGGAAGCAGCAAATGAGGCAGTTTGGATCCGAAAATTCCTAATTGGATTAGGAGTAGTTCCGTTAGCAGCTGAGCCCGTGCCGTTGTATTGTGACAATAACGGGGCTATAGCACAAGCTAAGGAACCAAGGTCTCATCAACGATCCAAGCATGTTCTTCGGCGTTACCATCTGATTCGGGAGATTATACATCATGGCGATGTAAAGGTCGAGAAGGTCACATCAGATGACAACATTGCAGATCCGCTGACGAAGGCTGTTCTTCAGCAAGTGTTTGAACGACATATACATAGTTCAGGTATTAGATGCTTGAGTGACTGGCTATAGGCCAAGTGGGAGATTGTTAGACATTATGACCCATAGCGTCACTGTTTTGTAAATGATATTGTATTATTGTATCAGACGATCACATGTTAGGCCTGGGGCTGGAAATGTGTCTGCCCCGTACGAAACATATATCGGACATCAAACAACTAGTCTCTTTAAATCGGACAATTCTGACCTGGTCATATTGTCCCGACGGTTGCAACCTTTTATAGAGTACTAGTTCTGTATCCTGCGTGATCATCATCTCCATATGTCTGAACTGATACTTCCATCTTGACATCACATCCAGTACACTACGATTCTCGATAAACCCAGAAGAGGCGTACACAGAACCGGTTAAAGCCTCGAACCACCAAAACCAAAGTTTACCGATTGTCGCAAGTACTAGCGATACAAGTCTCAGGTTAAGACCATATACACCTACCCTGGTGCGACCTCCCATAGACACGCAGACATACTACCAATGGGATTCCGCGGGGTCTGTCCAGAGCGAAGCTGTTTTCCGTACCATCGGTAAAACACAACCTCCTATCGCACTTGCATAAGTATCCAATACTTAAATATATGAGAACTATGCCGTTGTGCCCTCACAACGTGCACAAGCGCAATACTAGTCTATTCCGCATTATCGATGAATGGGGCAATCGGTTGGTGATCGAGGACAGACTTCCACCAGTAGAGTTCAGGGCAGGGTGTATACAATCACCCCTTAGGAGGCGCAGACATCCAATGCGGTTGTCACATGTACATTTCTAATTGATTTTGTGCAAGCAAGGGTATTATTTGATTCAAGTGCTACATATTCTTTTGTGGCATTGTGTTTTGTCACTCAGATGGGTAGAGACATCAAGCCTTTAGACTTCCCCATCATTATAGCTACACCAGTAGGTGTTGGAGATTCTAAGGGTCCCAAGGATCATAAATCAAGCATGAACATGTGTGAATACAATCGAGGAAGTCGCGGAATACTTACATCGAGCGGGCGAGCGACGCGGAGGCAACAAAAACTCCAAAAATAGCTCCTCACTGGTTCGGCAGTGGGCTGTGCGCAGCTCACTATTTTGGCCTTCGTTTGGGTCATTCGTCAAGCTCCGAGCTTCGTCGAATGGTTCTTGGCTCATAGGTGGACTTCCCTATCATATTCGTGTTGGATAATATGACCCATAACGTCACTATTTGTACAGATCACGGTGTTGTTGTACAAATTAACTATGTGACAAGGAAATTGCACTCTCATCATTTGTGATTAGATCACCATAGATGTATAAATGAAGAGAGGTCCATATGATTAGTTCATGGATTGAGATGATATGAGACAGTATCAGTCCAAGAAGGATTAATCATTAAATATCCCTAGTCGTAGTATTATCGAGACAGGACATTGACAATGCGGAATAGGCTAGTATTGCACTTGTGCGCGTTGTGAGGGCACAACGACATAGTTCTCATATATATAAGTATTGGATACTTATGCAAGTGTGATAGGAGGTTGTGTTTCACCGATGGTATGGGAAACAGCTTCGCCCTGGATAGACCCCTCGGAATCCCATTGGTATTATGACTATGTGTCTATGGGAGGCCGAAATCAAGGTAGGTGTGTATAGTCTTAACCTGAGACTTACATCGCTAATACTTACGATAATCGATAGACTTTGGTCTTTGTGGTACAGGGCTTTAACCGGTTCTGCGTACACCACTTCTGGTTTATCAGCGAGTCGTAGTGTATTGTGGGTGTGATGTCAAGATGGAAGTATCACTTCAGTCATAGTGGAGATGATGTCACGCAGGATACGGTATTAGTGCTCTTAAGTGTTGCGCAACCATCGGAATATTATGACTAGGTCATGCATATCCGATTATAGAGACTAGTTACCAGACATCCGACATGTGCTTCGGACGGGGCAGACACTTATCCAGCCCCAGCCCTAGCACGTGACTATCCGATACTGGGCCGATATACACAATACTTGGTATACTACGCTTGATACAGATCTATATATTCCTGTAAGAATATTTCAGGAGAATTGGGTAGGCATATCACTTTTCTAGAAGCCAACCTTGTCTTGTAAATCGGTATAAACGTAGTACGCGATACTTACGTGTTCGGATAGTCCGACGACCGTATTTACTGCCAACATATCCGGAGATCTCATGGGTCGATTCCTGAAGATTCACCGATGACGTATGACTCGCACTTTAATTAATCTGGATTAATTCGATGAGAGAGAAAATTAATCTGGGATTAATTACGGAGATATTTTATCTCGGAAAAAATATCGTTAAAGAGAGAGAACGATTAATTTGGAATTAATCGATAAATTAATATATTCGATATATTATAACGAAATTAGATTTCGACGCGAATTGAAATTAGATTTTAATTCGGGCGAACGAATTAATTTAGAATTAATTCGTTAGCGACGTGAATAGTGAATTCGCTAGGCGTAATCATTTAATTACGACGCAACGGAAAATTCGTTAATTTGGAATTAGCGAACCCGAGCCCGGGTTTGTTTGCGAGCGCATTCGCATTTCGAATTCGAGTGCGGCACGCAAGTCAAATCAAGCGTCAAATCGCAAGTCACATCAAGCGTCAAATCACATGTCACTTTGAGTATGTGACATTTGAGTGATTGATGTGAGTTGATTTGTGGTGATTGACAAGCATTTAATGCTTGCTTTATGGAAATTAAAGAAATGGTAAATGTTTTATTATATTTTGGAAATTATATAAACCTTTTACAATTTTTTATTTTCCCACTCATTCTCTCTCTTCCATTTTCGGTATTAGGCTTTTTGGAGCCAAAAATTCTCTTCATCTCTCACGGTCTTGGACCGAATTCTGCTTCTCATTTTTCTGGTTTTGACCGAGCAAATTGGAGAAGCAATGATCTTGTTGCAAGATCTTTGTGCTAGCACACTCTTGGAGGCATCCTAAGGTGATGGGAAGTGAGTTCGTGAGCTTGGAAGCTTGAAGCTTGGAGCTTCAATGGTGTCCACCAATGGCCGAATCTTGGAGAAGCCGAACCAGTCACCACTGTGCAGCCCCTACCACGCGCAGCTACTACCGAGCAAGGGAGAGCAGTTCGTGGTTCATCTTCGTTGCATCTCTACCGATCAATGTGAGTTATTCCGCACCTCCTTTGATATGTATTCAACTCGTTTATGCATGATTTATGATCCTTGGGACTTGATTGAAACTCAACAATGGTATCTTGAGCCATTTGTGCATAAAACGAATTTAGGGTTCTTAGCAAAATTTGGGGTTTTTTGATTTAAGCATGATTTTGACAAATTGTTTGTTTAAGAATGCTTGTATATGAATAACTTAGAGTTATATGTAATCAATTTGAAGAAAAATTAATTGGATTGATTTTCCCCAGTTTGCTTATTGTTGGCCAAAACTTAATTTGGGTAAACTTGATTTTGAGCATGTTTAATGAAATGGATGATTTAGAATGCTTAAAGTATGTTTAATTGAGGATTGATTGGATCAATTTGTTGAAAAAGTTTTTTTGAACAATTTTCCCCAAATTGCTTATGTTGGCCGAATTTAGTAAGTGCCCTAATGTCTTGGATTTTTGATTTTTTGTTCATTGGATGACTTGGAAATCATTTAGGGATGTTGAATTTATGTTTAATTTGGTTCAATTGGATTGAATTTGATTTGGACATAATTTTCCCCTATGGGCCGAGACTTTAGCATGTGTTTATTGGGTTTGATTTTGATCAAATTATGTTGGACATGATTAATTGATGATAAGCATGATTAATTGGACAAATTTAGTGTTTTGGAAACTTTGATTTGGGTAATTAATATGCTATACATTTTAGGTAATTAATTGGGAAATTTGGAATTTTTGGAATTAAATTATTGGGCCTTAAAATTGGATTTGGGCTTTTAAGTTGTTATTGGGTTTATTGGACTTTGTTGTACAAAGTTGGTTTAGGCCAAAATTGGTTGGATCCAATTAGGCCCAAAACCGCTTCCAAAAGGCCCAAATGCGACTAATGAACTTTAACGTTTAATTGGGCCTAATGGGCCTAAATTAATTTATGGGCTTATGGGGTAACTCCCGGATTGGAGTTTGGTTATTCGTGTTTGACCCGAGTTGACCAAAAGATCACGCCTTAAGAAATTAATTAAAGCCCATTAGACTTTAATTAAATTAATATTGGATATTAATCGGGCTTTGAGACCCGTAGCGATAAATTTGGAATTTAAGTCGAAAAGGATTTTTATTAAAGTGTGGTTTATTTAATTTGGAATTAAATAGTGGATTAGTATTAAATACATATTAAATTGGATTTAATTATGTAGTTTAATTTAATTCTGGAATTAGTACTTTAAGTACTTATTCGCAAAAACGAGTTTGACTCGAACAAAATCAAATCGTTGTTTGAACATTGGATGATCACTAATTATCAAGATTAATTAATTGGATTAGATTGATTGATAACATGCTTGAGTGAATACATGGTTGTGATGCATGAATAATGTATATCGGATGGATATTAGATGGGTGGGGCAATTTTAGAAATTGTTGTAATAAATTTGATTTATTAATTGGACCTGCGTGTCCAGCCTTATCACCCCATATTCTTTGTATTCTCTTCTCACCTATTCCCCTCAATGTAAATGAGGTTTCTTTAGAAGTGTAGTGTAACGGGTAGAAGTAATACAAGTGCTAGCTTGGAGAGAGAAAGTGAGAGATTTGATCTAGGATCAATGTGTAAAATATCCATCCGCATATCATTATTATTTTATCATATGCGCTTTATTATGTGTTTAGAATGCATGTTTAAGGGTGTATGATGATGAGACCTTAACAAAGATAATAAAATTGGTTGCCAATTTACACAACGAAAAGCCCTCATCAAATATCATGCGTCTTTTTCCTTCCATTGAGTGATTCTTGCTCAAGATCCTAGATTGGCATGGGTGTTGGCCAAAGTCAAGCCCTTGTCCGTCGAAGATGTTTTTGAATCACGAGGCTTTGTTCCATATTGGTGTCATGTCCAAGTTGTGGTTTGTTGGCCAAAGTCAAGACCACTTCTTGTCCATCGACATTGATTACGAAGATTCCATGGTCAATGGGTCTGCGCTTGACTGGGATCACTAGGTTTGTTGTGCCAAAGCCAAGGCCTAGTTGATTCAGAGGAAAAAGGTTAGGGTATATATTCGATATAT
>SKCR01012644.1:0-12125 GCA_019454045.1 Zanthoxylum bungeanum
CAGCTCCTTATTCACCTCAATCCAATGGGATTACAGAACGTAAGAATCGTACCTTGAAAGAGATGATGAACGCTATATTAATCAGCTCTGGCTTACCTCAGATTATGTGGGGAGAAGCTGTCTTATCAGCTAATTACCTTTTAAATAAGGTACCACGGAAAGAAGCAGGGAAAACTCCGTATGAAATGTGGAAAGGAAGAGTACCTTCCTATAAATTCCTACGAGTGTGGGGGTGTCTTGCCAAGGTAGTTATTCCTCCACCTAAAAAGGTGAAGATAGGACTAAAAACTGTTGATTGCATTTTCATAGGATATGCACATAACAGTAATGCTTATCGATTTCTTGTGTATGAGTCTAATGTACCAGATATTCACAAGAATACGATAATGGAGTCGAGGAATGCATCATTTTTCGAATACGTTTTTCCTTGTAAAACTAATTCGAATTCAGATGTGCACAAACGGGCACATGAGACTATCATTGAAGATAGTCAGGACCAAGAACAAATTAATGTTCCAGAGGATCAACAAGTTGTTGAACCTGAACTAAGACGTAGCGAAAGTGCTAGAACGGAAAAATCATTTGGTCCAGATTTTCTGACATTTTTGCTAGAGAATGATCCTCAAAGCTATAACGAAGCTGTAAGGTCAGCTGATGGTGCCTTGTGGAAAGATGCCATCAATAGTGAAATTGAATCCATCTTACAAAATCACACCTGGGAGTTAGTGAATCTTCCTCCCGGATGTAAACCTTTAGGGTCCAAGTGGATTTTCAAAAAGAAAATAAAGGCAGATGGATCAATTGACAAGTACAAAGCAAGACTTGTAATTAAAGGTTACAGACAACGTGAAGGTCTTGATTACTTTGATATTTATTCTCCTGTAACGATAATAAATTCCATAAGGATGATACTAGCGATTGCAGCTTTGCGCAATCTTGAGGTACATCAGATGGATGTGAAAACAGCCTTTCTGAATGGAGATTTAGATGAAGAAATCTACATGGAACAACCTGAAGGATTTTTAGCTCCAGGACAAGAAAAGAAAGTCTGTAAGTTAGTTAAATCCTTGCATGGATTGAAACAAGCCCCAAAACAGTGGCATAAAAAATTTGATGACACCATGTAGCAAATGGTTTCAAAATCATGCATTTATGTCAGAGAGACAGAAGATGGCTATGTCATTTTATGTCTCTACGTTGATGACATACTGATTGTCGGGAGTAATGTTAAAATGGTGAAATCTACCAAGAATATGCTGAAATCCAAGTTTGACATGAAAGACATGGGTCTTGCAGATGTCATTCTGGGAATAAAGATCTCGAGAAGTCCAGATGGACTTATTCTTGATCAGTCGCACTATGTGGACAAAATTCTTGGTAAATTCACACAATGATGATTCAGCTGTGGCTAGAACTCCTTTAGATGTGAGTTTACACCTATCAAATAATAGGGAGATGGTATATCTCAAGTAGAATACTCTAAAGTGATCGGGAGTTTGATGTATCTATCGAGTTGTACAAGGCCTGATATAGCCTGTACAGTAAACAAGCTCAGCAGATATACGAGTAATCCAGGGGTTGATCACTGGAAAGCCATAGTGAGAGTACTTAGGTACTTACGTTTTACTCGTAATTATGGGTTGCACTATCATATATATCCAGCTGTAGTCGAAGGATACAGTGATGCTAATTGGATATCTGACATGAAAGACTCAAAGTCTACCAGTGGCTATGTGTTTACACTAGCAGGTGCAGCTATATCATGGAAATCCTCCAAACAGACTGTGATAGCCAGATCTACAATGGAATCAGAATTCATTGCATTAGACAAGTGCGCTGAGGAAGCAGAATGGCTTCGAAATTTCTAGAGGATATTCCAAGTTGGCCAAAGCCAGTGCCAGCAATTTGCATCCATTGCGATAGTCAATCTGCAATCGGAAGGGCACATAACAATATGTATAATGGTAAGTCTAGACATATTCGTCGTAGACACAATACCGTTAGACAATTACTCTCTACTGGAGTTATTTCGATTGACTATGTAAAGTCAAAGGATAACATTGCGGATCCGCTAACCAAAGGGTTAAATAGAGAGTTAGTTGTGAAATCATCGAGGGGAATGGGACTAAAGCCCATTAGATAAATGTTTATTATGAAGGAAAACCCAACCTTGTTGACTGGAGATCCCAGATCTAGGTTCAATGGGACAACCTACTCGTAAAAGACATAATTGGATCACTGTGGGGGTTACCCTCTAGTCCATTCCTATGATGAAATGAAACAGTGATGCTCGTATGGATAGAGGTTAAGCAAAAGCTTTTAATGATTCTTATGCGTCAGGAATCCGAGCAGAGTATTACGAGATACTCTTAAATAAGAAATCACCTATGTGAGAGAGAAGTGGGGCCGCTTCAAAGGGAATTGTACGGGGCACAATTCTTAGAAACTCTTGCAGAACCAGGTTGATGTTCATGGCCAAAATGAGCATAACAATGAGAACTCAGATGTTAGGTAAAATATCTGTGTGATATGTGTTCTCCAATTACATGAACGGCAGTACAGTTCAATGACATCGCGTCAACTGTCAGCCAGTAATGAGATATATTTTCACAAGGGAAGGTTCAAAGGCTATGGCCTACCTATCCTACACAGGTGTTGAACCGTTGAACTCTTCTAGGTCAAAATAAAATGTTTTATAAAATAATTTTATTCGACGTTTTTCGCCAATTTCATTCATGTGGGGGATTGTTGGAAAATGCTTATTCATAAGCATTTTGAGGCACAATTTCAAGCATGGTCCACTTCGTGTTAGTGGTTGTTATTGAATAATTCGGATACTCCTCCGTGAGTACTTCGAAATGGTATATTCATATGCTTAAAATGGTGCTTGGGTGAATGAGAAATTGTTGTTCAAAGTTCACCCATTGGTGTTGGAAAATAAAGATAAGTGAGCTTGTCCCACATAGGAAAGCTATAGAGAGAATATTAAGCTTATATATGATTGCTCATATGTAGATGGGTAAGATTTGTAAGGATAGAGGCTCTCTCTACGTGCGAGGGGGGGTGAAAATCAAATCCGAACCAAGCTTGGCTCGTGAGCACCCGCATGTCCTGCGTACACGAATGCGGACCAAAATGTGCTGGCCCGGCCCAACCGAATTTTTAATTTTCTCTACAATTTTCCAAGCCTTTTGTATTTCCATAACAGCTAATTTAATTAGCTTGGTGGTTACAAAGATTAATCTCCATAAGTGCTAATTTAATTAGCTTGGTGGTTACATAGTTTAATTTCCATTAGTGCTAATTTAATTAGCTTAGTGGTTACAACAATGTGTAACATCTCCCATTATGAAATTTAATTGGCTAGTTAATTTCTATTAATTGAGATGTGTTTTCTTTTCCTATATAAACAACATCAGTTCTTGTTTTCGAAAAATATGAAATAGAAATAGAGAAAGATCATTTTCTTTGTTTTGTTAAAAGGAGAGTTCAAACACTTTGTGGTTCGTTGGCTACGAGTCTGGTGGTGCCCTTTCTCGTACGTTTTCGTTGTATCCTGGGAAATAATCGTCTCACGTTCTACTGCACCTACGGTAGGGGACGAATTTGTTTTAAGGATATTGTTATTTTACAACAAGCCTCGGGAAAGTTCTGATTTGCCTCTGACTTCAGCATCAGCGTCTGCCTCTGACTTCAGCATCAGCGTCTGCCTCTGACTTCAGCATCAGCGTCTGCCTTCTGCCTTCAGTCAGCGTCTGCCTCAGCCTCAGCCTCTGATCATCAGCCCCTGCCTCCACTTTCAGGGTTTTCCATCTGCATCTGCCTCAGCCTCTGTCTCTGCCATCAGCCTCTGCCTCAGCATCTGCCTCTGTCTCTGCCTCAGTCTCTGCCTCTGCCATCAGCATAAACATCAGCCTCTGCCTCGGCTTCAGCATCAGCCTCTGCTTCTGCGTCTGCCTCTGCATCTGCTTCTGCCTCTGCCTCTGCTCTTAGCCTCTACTGTCAGGGCCCGCCGTTAGGGTCTGATCCGAAGATTATTGTAATATTTGTCATATTCGGATTTCCCAATTACCGTGTAATAATTGTAATACATTGCACATACAGTCTTAAAACAAAATTCGACTCTGTGGATATGGAAATCAGTCCAAACACAGTAGATCCGAATGTGGCAGCCTCTTCGGCTGGCCAGAATGTTGTGGCAGCCCCCGTGGCTGACCAAAGTGTAGTGGCAGCCCCTTCGGCTGGCCAACTTGCATCAGCCTCTGGGCTTAATATGGCAGCCGTTGTGGCTGGCCAAGGTGTTTCTGCCTCAATGGCTAGACAACCTGTTGGACATGTGAGCCATGTCAATCCTGCTGCGGAAAAACCTGAAAAATTCAGTGGTCATAATTTCAAAAGGTGGTAACAGAAAATATTCTTCTACCTGACCACGTTGAACCTTGCGAGGTTTCTAAAGGAGATGCTCATGTACCCAAATAGGGTGAGATTGATATCCAAGTCATCAGTGCCATTGAAGCTTGGAAACATTCTGAATTCCTATGTCGGAATTATGTGTTGAATGGGCTAAGTGATTCCTTGTACAGTGTGTACGCTGGAATGAAAACAGCTAAAGGGCTTTGGGAATCTTTAGATCGAAAATATAAACTGAGGATGCCGGTACTAAGAAATTTGTCGTAGGCCGTTTCCTAGAGTTTAAAATGATTGATTCCAAAACTGTGATAAGCCAAGTACAAGAACTGCAGATTATTCTAGCATAAATTCATGCTGAGGGGATGAGTTTAAGTGAAACCTTCCAAGTAGCCTCGATAATTGAGAAACTACCACCTGGTTGGAAAGATTTCAAGAATTATTTAAAGCATAAGCGAAAAGAAATGAGCATTGAAGACTTGGTTCTTAAGCAAAGAATTGAGGAAGATAACCAAGTTTCTGAAAAGAGAGGAATGACTCATGATGCCAAAGCAAATGTTGTCGAACATGGCCATAAGAACAAGAACCTCAAGAACAAATGGTCAAAGATGGGCCCTAAAGGGGGAGTTTCCAAGAAATCAAAATTTCAAGGAAAATGCTTCAACTGTGACAAAATGGGTCACAAGTCTTCTGAGTGCAGACTAACGAAGAAGAAAAAGAAACAAGAGGCTAATGTGCTAGAAAACATGACTCAAGATGTTTCAGACATTAACCTTTCTGCTGTGGTTTCTGAGGTGAATCTGGTGGGTTCTAACCCAAGAGAGTGGTGGATTGATACTGGTGCCACTCGACATGTATGCTCAGACAAGAGCATGTTTTCTTCATTTGAGCCTGCTGAAAATGGGGAAAAGATATACATGGGAAATTCAGCAACATCTGAGATAGAAGGTCAAGGAAAGGTGATTCTGAAGATGACCTCTGGGAAAGAGTTGACTCTGAACAATGTTCTGTATGTACCTGAAATACAAAAGAATCTTGTGTCTGGATCGCTTCTGAACAAGCATGGATTCCGGATGTGTTCGAGTTTGATAAAGTAGTTTTGACTAAAAATGGGATGTATGTGGGAAAATGGTATGTAACTGATGGGCTTTTTAAGCTCAATGTAATGGTTGTTAAACCCAAAAATATCAATAAAGCTAGTTCTTCTGCTTATATTGTTGAGTATTCTAATCTTTGGCATGGTAGATTAGGACATGTTAATTTTAATTCATTGCGAAAGTTAATTAACATGAATCATATTCCCAATTTTAAAATTGATAACAAACATAAGTGTGATACTTGTGTTGAGGCAAAACTAACTAGATCATCTTTTCATAGTATTGAAAGAAACTATGAACCACTTGATCTAATTCATACCGATGTATGTGATTTTAATTCAATACAATCGAGAGGCGGTAATAAATATTTTATTACCTTTATTGATGATTGCACAAGATTTTGCTATGTATATTTAATGAAAAGTAAGGACGAAGCTATAGAGAAATTTGTTCTCTATAAGAATGAAGTTGAGAACCAACTGAATAAAAGAATTAAGGAGTTAAGAAGTGATCGTGGTGGTGAGTATGTTTTCCCTTTTGAATCACTTTGTGAACAAAATGGAATCATACATCAAACCACAGCTCCTTATTCACCTCAATCCAATGGGATTGCGGAACGTAAGAATCGTACCTTGAAAGAGATATGAACGCTATATTAATCAGCTCTGGCTTACCTCAGATTATGTGGGGAGAAGCTGTCTTATCAGCTAATTACCTTTTAAATAAGGTACCACGGAAAGAAGCAGGGAAAAATCTGTATGAAATGTGGAAAGGAAGAGTACTTTCCTATAAATTCCTACGAGTGTGGGGGTGTCTTGCCAAGGTAGTTATTCCTCCACCTAAAAAGGTGAAGATAGGACTAAAAACTGTTGATTGCATTTTCATAGGATATGCACATAACAGAAATGCTTATCGATTTCTTGTGTATGAGTCTAATGTACCAGATATTCACAAGAATACGATAATGGAGTCGAGGAATGCATCATTTTTCGAATACGTTTTTCCTTGTAAAACTAATTCGAATTCAGATGTGCACAAACGGGCACATGAGACTATCATTGAAGATAGTCAGGACCGAGAACAAATTAATGTTCCAGAGGATCAACAAGTTGTTGAACCTGAACTAAGACGTAGCAAAAGAGCTAGAACGGAAAAATCATTTGGTCCAGATTTTCTGACATTTTTGCTAGAGAATGATCCTCAAAGCTATAACGAAGCTGTAAGGTCAGCTGATGGTGCCTTGTGGAAAGATGCCATCAATAGTGAAATTGAATCCATCTTACAAAATCACACCTGGGAGTTAGTGAATCTTCCTCCCGGATGTAAACCTTTAGGGTCCAAGTGGATTTTCAAAAAGAAAATAAAGGCAGATGGATCAATTGACAAGTACAAAGCAAGACTTGTAATTAAAGGTTACAGACAACGTGAAGGTCTTGATTACTTTGATACTTATTCTCCTGTAACGAGAATAAATTCCATAAGGATGATACAAGCGATTGCAGCTTTGCGCAATCTTGAGGTACATCAGATGGATGTGAAAACAGCCTTTCTGAATGGAGATTTAGATGAAGAAATCTACATGGAACAACCTGAAGGATTTTTAGCTCCAGGACAAGAAAAGGAAGTCTGTAAGTTAGTTAAATCCTTGTATGGATTGAAACAAGCCCCGAAACAGTGGCATAAAAAATTTGATGACACCATGTTGGCAAATGGTTTCAAAATCAATGAATGTGATAAATGCATTTATGTCAGAGAGACAGAAGATGGCTATGTCATTTTATGTCTCTACGTTGATGACATACTGATTGTCGGGAGTAATGTTAAAATGGTGAAATCTACCAAGAATATGCTGAAATCCAAGTTTGACATGAAAGACATGGGTCTTGCAGATGTCATTCTGGGAATAAAGATCTCGAGAAGTCCAGATGGACTTATTCTTGATCAGTCGCACTATGTGGACAAAATTCTTGGTAAATTCAACGATGATGATTCAGCTGTGGTTAGAACTCCTTTAGATGTGAGTTTACACCTATCAAAGAATATGGGAGATGGTATATCTCAAGTAGAATACTCTAAAGTGATCGGGAGTTTGATGTATCTATCGAGTTGTACAAGGCCTGATACAACATGTACAGTAAACAAGCTCAGCAGATATACGAGTAATCCAGGGGTTGATCACTGGAAAGCCATAGTGAGAGTACTTAGGTACTTACGTTTTACTCGTAATTATGGGTTGCACTATCATAGATATCCAGCTGTAGTCGAAGGATACAGTGATGCTAATTGGATATCTGACATGAAAGACTCAAAGTCTACCAGTGGCTATGTGTTTACACTAGCAGGTGCAGCTATATCATGGAAATCCTCCAAACAGACTGTGATAGCCAGATCTACAATGGAATCAGAATTCATTGGATTAGAGAAAGATCATTTTCTTTGTTTTGTTAAAAGGAGAGTTCAAACACTTTGTGGTTTGTTGGCTACGAGTCTGGTGGTGCCCTTTCTCGTACGTTTTCGTTGTATCCTGGGAAATAATCGTCTCACGTTCTACTGCACCTATGGTAGGGGACGAATTTGTTTTAAGGATATTGTTGTTTTACAACAAGCCTCGGGAAAGTTCTGATTTGCCTCTGACTTCAGCATCAGCGTCTGCCTTCTGCCTTCAGTCTGCCTCAGCCTCAGCCTCTGCCTACCTCTGTCTGCCTAAGCATCTGCCTCTGCCTCTGATCATCAGCCCCTGCCTCCACTTTCAGGGTCTGCCATCTGCATCTGCCTCAGCCTCTGTCTCTGCCATCAGCCTCTGCCTCAGCATCTGCCTCAGTCTCTGCCTCTGCCATCAGCATAAACATCAGCCTCTGCCTCGGCTTCAGCATCAGTCTCTGCTTCTGCCTCTGCCTCTGCATCTGCTTCTGCCTCTGCCTCTGCTCTTAGCCTCTACTGTCAGGGCCCGCCGTTAGGGTCTGATCCGAAGATTATTGTAATATTTGTCATATTTGGATTTCCCAATTACCGTGTAATAATTGTAATACATTGCACATACAATACACAACTCGATCGGAGCATGTCACGTGTTCAATAGACGGCATGGTGGAGGTCCGAGTTCAGCCGAGTCAGAATCAGTATTGGGGAGATTTTTAATTACAAAAGTAAGTGTTTCTTTTATGCGGCTTTTGATATTAAGTTTTTTTAAGGAGAGTTTCAAATTTGGGCAGGCTAAAACGTTCCAAACACAGTTCATATGTTTGAATAAAAAGTATGTTAGTTTCATATTTATTGGCAATATCCATAATAAAACAAGTCTAATTGAGTTGTAATGAGTGTTGAAGTTCTCGGAGCAATTGGATAAGTATTTGGAAAACATCAGATAGAAATATCATAATGACATTCATACTTTTAGACATTCCAGAAGAATTAGAACTTCAATTGAAATGAGGTCAGTGTCAATGGAAAGTAGACTCGAAGATGATCGCATACATATAAAGAACGCATGATTTGGCTAAGGGACGAGAAAGTTACAAGTATTTTAAGTTGTACCTCAAAACCAATCTTCGACGTGCGTTCGAGTTGCGTTCGAACTCCTGGAGGCAGAAACTTTACATTTGAGTTGCATTTGAGGTGCATTCGAACGATCGTACGTAATTGGGTTATTTTAGACGCGTTTTTAAGTCAAATTAGCACTAGGAAACCCTTATTTTTGCCCTACCTATATAAACAAACATTGAGTCACTTTCATAAGGGTTGAAAACACATTATTCAAAGCCTAAAATCTTCGTTGCTTTCAACCTTCTTGATTTTCACCTCGAAAACTCTTTTGATTACCTTGTCTTCTTTCTTTTGGTGAGATTGAATTTTCAGTGACCATCTACACAGAAACACAACTCTAACCCAATCTCCTAAGCCTTTAGAGTTCTCAAGGAGGAAGATTGGTAGTCAGAGTTCTGGCGTTGCGAGTTCGCAGGGTTGATCCGATTGGTACGGGCTCGAGGAGTTCTTCGGGTTATTACAGTCTAGAGGTATTCGAGTCGGCGGAGTTGCTGTCATAGGTTTTATACCATCACTGTAAGTCTTTCTCATTATAGTGGATTTTGGCTGGTAGTCTACATACCCTAAGTGGTTTTGTTTCCTGCTAGTGTTTATTTGCTTTAAGTTATAATTGGATTATTCATAATTGTTAGATTTAAGGATGGTTGATTATTTTATTAATTCATAGCAATAATAATTAGGATTTGTCTTAATTTATTGTGATTTATTCCGCATAGGGTTAGAACCTTAGGACAAATTCGAATTTTCAAAGTACTAAATGAAATGAAAATGTATCTGAAAATTTGATATATTAGTTTTTTCCCCTTAAAAGTTCATAGTTTCTGCCAATATATATATATAATATATATATATATAAACAATCTGTATTCGTATGAATAAAAATAGAAGAACGAAATGAGTGAATATTTTTTTTCAAACACACGATTGGTAAATTAATTTCGCACATTTATTTATTTATTTGAAAAATAAGTAGTTGACCATATTGTAGTTTGGTTTAAAATATCTAACATTATTTTAGTGTCCAGATTAGACGATCTAAGCATTTATTAATATATTTATTTTATTTATGAATTTAAATGATTTATTTAGTAAAAACACAATTATTAAGATAATTTTATTAACCGTGGCAATTTGATGTGTTCAAATATATTCAACCATTTAGTAATTATCTTTATTGGAATCTATGGTGGGGAAAAAAATAAAACAATAATGCTTGCTGATCTTTATAGGGAAAAAAAAACTTATATGAGACATCTAATAAACCCATTCAATGAATAATGTCATGTATTTATTAGTAATTTTCTCTCTTTATAATGATTGGTTAATTTTTATTTTTATTTTTATATATATATATATATATATGTCAATTTTTTATTGGATGAGCTTACCTAATACCATGTCAACTATACCGTCTCTCTCACATAAATTTTTCTCCTTTATATGTTTATAGCCAAAAAGTATTGCTCATGATAATCTTCACAACTAGAGTATGCATTCAATCCTCAGCAAATGGCATGAGTTCAAGCCACCCAGTAAGAACTCATTTATCTTCTTTTATCTCATCAAGGGATAAGAGTTCGAACTCCCATAATAATGGGTAATTATCTTCCTCTATCATATCTAATATAGACTATAGGTATATTTCTCTCGAATATTTATGGAATATATTTCCAAATTTTATTTTAGTATATATATGGGGATGCTTTATAATTATATGTATTTAGAAATAATTAAAATAAAATAAAATAAAATAAAGTATTCACGGAAGTTATTATTCTAAAATAACAGAGCCTTCAATTGTCCTTGCGGACAAAAAGATTGAATAACTTACGAAACAAGGAACAGGCAATACAAAGAAAGGTGCATAAGCAAATAAATTGGATAAATACACAGCAATTACCAGCAACTTAGAAAGCTACCAAGGTTTACAATTATTACCTTAACGAGATCGGAAAAAACCTAAACTTACATTTACAGTCTCCACTACAATTCACTATACAACTGCTGTAATACTGAAGGTAAAAATGCTCTTACCGACAGATCAGGTGTCCTCAAAACAAAGCCAAATATGATTTGACAAATAGGCTTGGGGCCAGCAGCGTACCCTTAACCCTTGGGAGACGACCTTTTATGCTGGATTTTCCGATCTCCTTCTATTCTCTATTTGACCTGTACAAGGTGGGATAGCAACTTTTTCGGTTCATATGCAGGCCTCGAGACCATTTACAGTCGAATTGTTGCCCTAAGCAGACTGCAATGTCACCTCCCCAGTAGCTGTTCTTACATAATCTGGACAAGCCTCTGGGGTGTCTTCTTCGCTAGGTGGAACCAGCTGCCAGAAGAGTGGTAGATATGTATCCCACTCCTTGAGAATAGCTGAGCCTTTGTTGCTGCCAGTTTTTTCCTTCACCACAAAGGTAATCATAAAATAACGATATTATTTCAAACGTACAATATCAAAGATAAAACTGCGTGTATTGAATTCATTAACTTAATAGTAGTTTGCCATCAGGGAAGAAAACAGAAAAGGGTGTACGCCAGGGGAAAATATTGCCAAAGATCAGCAAGCGTGCTATAAAGGATTCGGAAATGAACTGCCAAAAAAGTGGTCTTGAAAAATACTGGAGTTTTGCAAAATTCAATAAATTTATTGCTGCATGGATATTTGAATATTATGTCAATGCAATTCATATGAGTACACTTACGACATGGGCTTCGATAAGGCTCTTCAACTGCATCTGTCCAACAGGCGCAGTCACCTTCTGGACCTTCACTATCTCCTTATTGACCTGCTCAACATTTTAGAACGTAAAAGTTAATTTACAGAAAATAAAAATTAATAACAAGAAAGAGTGACCACATTAGTTAAGAAAATGGCAATATGCCTTCCACTACTAATCCTTGCCACAATAATAAAAATGGCTCAAAGAACTTGAAAAGAAAAAGGTTGATAACGAAAGAAGAAACTCCAAACGAGCACACTTCTCAAAGTCAAGCAGTCAAAAAGGTATTCAGATAGAAAGATCAACACAATAAAATAGAAGAGAAATATCTTTTTAAGAAAAGAAAAGTTCAGGC
>SKCR01012645.1:0-12181 GCA_019454045.1 Zanthoxylum bungeanum
ACAACAACACAATGATCTGTGCAAATAGTGACGCTATGGGTCATTTTGTCCAACACATGTTCCCACTGGCCTTCTGATACACACAGGATTCTTCTGAATTCTTAAGAAAACCAGACGATCTAATAATCTCATCGAATCGAAGATTCCAACTTCGTGAAGCTTGTTTAAGTCCATAAATGGACTTCTTAAGCTTACAAACCATACCCGAGGTTTGGCTGGATGTGAAACCTTCCGGCTGTTCCATATAGATTTCTTCATCAAGAAACCCATTTAGAAAAGCCGTTTTGACATCCATTTTCCAAATCTCGTAGTCATGATACGCAGCTATAGAAAGCAAAATCCGAATAGACTTAAGCATTGCTACCGGCGAAAAAGTTTCATCGTAGTCGACGCCAGGTCGCTGCGTGTAACCTTTTGCTACCAGTCGGGCCTTGTAAGTTTCAACCTTACCGTCAGGCGCGCCTTCCTCTTGTAAACCCATTTACAACCGATAGGAACAATTCCTTCGGGAAGCGGAATCAAGTCCCAAACTTGATTTTTCATGCATTGAATCTATCTCGGATTTCATGGCACTTTGCCATTCACGGAGTCGATGTCCACATCGATTCTCTATAGGTGAAAGGATCAGTCTCTTCAACTAAGAGAACATCCAGACTCTTTTCTTGTATCAAATACAAGCGTTCAGGAGGTCTAGATACCCTTTCGGACCTACGGAGTGTGTGTATTGAAGGTCCTTCATCTACTTGAACTTCAGGTTCCTCCGTTGGTTCGTTGTTTTCAGGTTGGACTTCATCAAGTTCAACCCGTCTATGATCACTACCTTCTGACAAAAATTCTACTTCTAGAAATTTTGCGAAGCGAGCTACGAAGACATTTCGATGCTCGGTATCATAGAACATATATCCCCTCGTGTTCGAGGGATATCCAACAAACCTAAACTTTTGCCCTCGAGGCGAAAGCTTACTTTGCTGAGTTACCCTGACATAGGCAGGACAACCCCAAACCTTAATATAATTAAGATTCGGTCTCCTACCAAACCATATCTGATACGGTGTCGTAGGAACAGCCTTTGAAGGAATCTTATTCAAAGATTGCGGCTGTTAAGAGACAGTAACCCCATAAGTAATAGGGCAAATCTGTGAAACTCAACATCGATCGGACCATATCCAATAAAGTCCGATTTCTCCTTTCAGATACACCATTGTGCTGTGGTGTACCTGGAGGAGTATATTGAGCGAGAATCCCATTCTCCTTCATATAATCCATGAACTCACCACTCATATTTTCACCGCCTCGATCTGATCGAAGGCATTTAATATATTTACCAGTTTGTTTTTTCTACTTCATTTCGGAACTCTTTGAACTTTTCAAAGGTTTCCGATTTATGTCGCATCAAATACACATAACCGTACCGTGATAAATCATCGGTAAAGGTAACGAAGTACGAATAACCACTGTGAGCAGTTTGACTTAGTGGACCACATACATCAGAATGTACGAGTTCCAGTAAGTTAGTGGCGCGGTGTCCAACACCAGAAAATGGGGCTTTGGTCATCTTACCCTGAATACAGGATTCACAAGTTGGATATGACTCAATGGTAAGATCTGATATCAAACCATTCCTAACCATTGGGTAAGGCGTTTAACGCCAATGTGACCAAGTCTCATATGCCAAAGTTCAGTATTATTAATTACAGGTAAACTACGTTTATTAACTCCAGTACTTAATATATCTTTTGAAGTTTGCAATGTATAATGACCATGCTGGTTTGGACAACTAAGGATCTGAATATTATTTTTATCATATAAATACAAATAACTATTCTTAATATTAATACAATAGCCTTTTGTATCCAATACAAAAAGTGATATAATATTAGCGACACATCCTGGTACAAAATGACAGTCATATAACAAAAGTGTCCCATTCGGCAATGAGATCTCGCATACTCCCACTACAACTGCATCCAAAGAGTCTCCACTCCCGAATCACAACTGCATCTCTCCAGGCTTCAGTTTCCTACTTTCCTTCAGCACCTGCAACGAATTGCAAATGTGAATGGGACAAGCAGAATCTAAAATCCAGCTGCATGCAACGGCTTCACAAGCCAAAGATAAATCAATAACTGGAAAAATAAAAGTACCTGATGTAGATGCTCTGTCTCTCCTCAGCTGGGCAATGTAATCTGGACAGTTCCTCTTCCAGTGCCCGACCTTGCCGCAGTGGTGGCATTTATCTTCAGAAGCCCTTTTGGGCTTGGCTATCTTCGCCTGCTGTGGAGGACCGAAGGCCTTCTTCTTCTTCCCTTTCTTCTTCTTTCCCTTGGACATTCCTTGGGAAGAAGCAGACAGAGAAGTAGATCTAGGTGGGCGAGTCGGTACTCCCTTCTTCAGATCCTCTTCTGCCGTGAGCAACATCCTATGTAGCTCCTGGTAGGTGCAGACTGTCCCGTGCATGTTGAAGTACATCACAAACTGGCGGAATGAAGCTGGCAGAGAACCAAGAATGACACTCCTACCGAGAATGTCATTCAGGATGAGATTATGTTGCCTCAATTGATCGATCAAATCGATCATTTGAAGAACATGTGGGCTAACACTTTGCCCCTCATCCAGACGCGCATGGAACAGTTCCATGGCGACCTTGTGAACAATAACATGTTCCTGGTTCTCGAACGATTATCTTAATCGCGTTATCATACTATAGGAATCTGATGTTCCATAGTATTGTTGCTTGAGTTTCGGAGAGAGCGAACTAAGGATGTATGATTTAACCCTTAAATCATCATTCTTCCAAGCTTAAAAAACTTGGCGTTCCTCCTCTGAAGCATCCTCACCCACTGCAAGGGGTAAAGGACCCTCAAGAACATAACCCAACTTTTCGGAATCGAGGACAATCCTCAAATCCAATTCCCAGTCTGTAAATTTCTCAGCGCCTTTTAGTTTGTTCGCATCTAACATACGCGCAAACTGGTTTGTGGATTGACCGCTATCGCAAATCTATCATATATAGACATAAATCGGTTAGCAGAAATTAAGCAGTTTCATATAATATCAAAAGCATAAACTAGATCATGGATTTTTAATCTAATATGCCCCTCCCACTAAATCATGCAATACTGTAATCCCAAAACAGAATACAAATATTTAATATTTAAATTAAATATAAATAGTGAAAGGTGGATCCCGTGAATATATTTCAGCTCACAGCAGAGGCACGGTCTCGCCTACGTATATTCATCATGTAGACAACTCATTTGTCATCACTCAAAAGTGACTCCTAAGTATCCGGTCCTGGCCGTTTCTCGTTGTCGTGTGAAGGCAGGCCCACAAGGAGACGTACCAAGGTAATACTCGTCAATGATAAACTCAAGTTACTTACGTAATCCTGACAGCTAGGGCACGTTCAGAATTCCGCTTTTACTTGAATTTATCTAGTATCAGATATACATCCGGTATAAATAAATCTTTATCGGCTACACCCTCACAGCAGAGGCACGGTCTCGGATGTAGTCACAAAGAAGTATTCATAAACCGTATTGACAAGACGGACCATATAACATGCATCAAATACATAATTACATTTAAACCTTATTATTAGAGATTTTCCGCTAAGTGTCATACACCCTAAATCTAACCAGTTTAGATCCTAATAAGCATGCACAAAGTC
Organism: Zanthoxylum bungeanum; assembly: GCA_019454045.1. NCBI lineage: Eukaryota > Viridiplantae > Streptophyta > Magnoliopsida > Sapindales > Rutaceae > Zanthoxylum > Zanthoxylum bungeanum. Next base: position 3,671 of record SKCR01012645.1, read on the forward strand.
AAGAAAACATGATTAAACATTGATTCAATGAAGGCTAATCATATTTGGTGGCCTAGAATCAGACTCGCTCTGATACCATTTTGAAGGGGTTATTTAGGGGGTGAGTCCGGTAACGCAGCGGAAGCGGTGAAAATCCGATTTTCAGATTTCAAAACTTTTTCTCGGATAAATTAAATAACACATATTTATTTAATATTCCAATAATCAAATTATGAAAATAAATTCAATAAAATATTTTTAGGTGAATTTACCGAAATACCCTTGCTTTGTATTTTTGTCCGTTTTAGTCCGAAATTGATCCAATCAATTTTGAATGATTCTAAATCATTTCTAAGATGAACTTGTGATGTCAAAACATCAAAACACCAAAGCAACCAAAATCCCCAATTTTAGACTCCAAAGCCGAGAGCCTCACAAGGATGCACATTTGTGCACTTTGTCATTCCATGTCTCAAACACATCTAATGTAATCCAATCAACATGAAACTTTGCATGCATATATACACACCCAAATGCTCAACATATATTGAAACCCCCAAATTTGGAATTAGTTAGAAACCCTAATTTTCAATTTTCACAAATTGGACAAATTAGGCTAATTACATTAAATCAAATGTTTCAATCATCAATCTTTCATCCAATTCAAGTCTCACCAATTGAAACAACTCAAGATCAAATCTAGGTCATTTACGAGTGGGTCAACAACTCTAGAATAGCAACTTGGTTTCATAAACCTTAAAAGAATACATATAACTACACTAGTTACATTCTTTCTTCACCATACATGCTCAACACTTCATTCAAACTTCCATCAACAAAAACAAAAAGAAATAAAGAAATAAATTATCTAAGAACAACATATGTTGAAGCCTAGAACCTAAGGAACATATTCCTCTCTAATAGTAAGTTTGAAAAACTTACTAAATTCCAAGCTTTTTCTTTGATAAGTCTTTCTTCTCTCAAGCTTTCAAAGTTTCTTCAATGGAGTTTGTTTGTATAAAGTGTATTAGTTTTTTTTTTTTTGTTAGATGAAAATAGAAAAAACAATTTATACTTGTGACTTTTAGGCCTTGGCCGAAAATTCAAAGCAAATGCAAGAAATTGTAATTTCAATTTCATTTCAATTATCATAATGTCAACTTGCATAAATATCTTATAAACTACTTTTTAGATATTTATTTTGGTCAACAAATGCAACTAATGTCATTTACTTTAATTATCCTAATGTAAGATATTTATATTTTAATTAATTTAATCATTTAACAATTAAATAATTAATAATTAATCAAATACAAATATATTAAATATATGTATAATATTTACATTAAATATTAAAAACATATATTCATTTAGGAAATAAGTCAAATAACTCATTTTGACTATAATTAATGTATTTTAATTAATCAAGTATTAAATGTAAATACACAATAATTAAGTAAATGACTATCTAGTGTCTTTAGCATGTATCTTGCGTTTAACCATTAAACGACTTTATAATAATCAATATTATTTATTTATGTTGCTCTAGTGCTCAACGAGTATGTTTCATTATTGAGACTCTCTAGGTTCAGGTATATCCGTCACAAAATCTAATTTCGTGTCCATAATCTATCCACCCGTAGATTATGATGATCACGGATAATCTCGCTGAACCATACAGGTCGAGGTCATCGCAAATGTATAATTCCTCCGTCACAGGTATCCGGATAAATCCCAGAGATATAGATGTAAACGTCAAATCTCTATCGGGACTATCCAGTCAACTATTCTATTAGCAATCTCAAAAAGAATGTTTAGAACTAGCTTCTAAACTTACCACGGGCCCATGGTTTTATCTGATTGCTAATCATATGGACTACCTATGCTCTGGTACACAGAACTGACGGATCCTATCTTGATACACATAGGACACCCTGAGGATCTATCTACACCCAACGAAAGGCGGAGGTCTGATCTAAATAGATCGGTGACGTGACTGCCATCTAATGTGTAAAGATGTCTCCTCATGTGCCCACAATGGCATCTCAAGTCTAAGAATCACAAGTGCTACTCAACCCAAGAAGATTCTTATTGACGCTGGTGTACCATCCATTACGAATCTTCGGTGAGTCGTTCAGTGTTTATCCACTATAAAAACCTACACGTCTACACTAGTCTCCAAGACTTATGGTTCATTGAGAAACCATTGGAATCATATATTCCAGTATAGACATGTACCGGTCTCAACGGGTTTACTATATGACCAGTAGTGTAAACCTTGACCAGGAACTGTCTGAGAATGACAACGTCATGATACGACTCAATGTCTGTTGCGACGCTTTTGCAACTGTATCATGACTAATCATTCTAGGGTCATTACGTCTTTACCATATAAAATATTAGATTATATTATAGAAACTGCATATATTATTACTGATAATAACGTTTTACAGAAGTATTTAACAAAAATACAACCGGGAATTGGCGCTCTGAGCACCAACCCCTACAATTGGGCCCAAGACCTTAACCATAAATCCCAAATGCGACTAATGAACCTTTAAAGTTCAATTGGGCCTAATGGGCCTAGATTGATTTATGGGCTTATGAGGTAAATCCCGGATTGGACTTTGGTTATCGGTTTGACCCGAGTTGACCAAAAGTCCACGCCTTAAGAAATCAATTAAAAGCCCATTGGACCTTAATTGAATTGACGTTGGACATTAGTCGGTCTTTGAGACACGTTACGATTAAATTGGAATTTAATCGTAAAAGGTTTATTAAATAAAAGTATAATATTTAATTTGGAATTGAATAGTGAATTAGTATTAAATACATGTTAAATTTGATTTAATGATGTAGTTTAATTTAATTCATGAATTCGTACTTTAAGTACTTATTCGCAAAAACGAGTTTGACTTGAACAAAATCAAATCGTTGTTTGAACATTGGATGATCACTTAATTATCAGATTAATTAATTTGATTAGATTGATTGATAGCATGCTTATGTGTGTGAATACGTGGTTGTGTTGTATGAATAATGTATATCGGATGGATATTAGTCGGGTGGGGCAATTTAGAAATGTTGTAATAAATTCGATTTATTAAATTGGACCTACGTGTCCAGCCTTATCACCTTCATTCTCTTTGTATTCTCTTCTCACCTATCCCCTCCATGTAAATGAGGTTCTTTAGAAGTGTAGTGTAACGGGTAGAAGTAATACTAGTGCTAGCTTGAGTGAGAAAGGGAGAGATTTGATCTAGGATCAATGTAAAGTATCCATCCGCATATCATTATTATTATTTTCATACTCGCTTTATTATGTATTTAGAATGCATGTTGTAAGGTGTATAATGATGAGACCTTAACAAAGATAATTAAATGGTAGCCAATTTGCACGCGAAAAAAACCTCGTTAAAATCAACGTTTATTTTCCTTCCATTGAGTGATCTTGCTCAAGATCCGAGTGTTAGGTTTATTTCTAGGTCCCAAGATCAAACAAGCAATGAAATCATGTGTGAATACATCAACGGAGGTAGCGGAATACTCACATCGATCGGTTGAGAGACGCAGCAAGCAACAAAACTTGAAAAACCCCACTGTTTTGGGCGTGAACTGCAGTGAAGAAGTCCACTGTTTTGGCTTCAAATTTGGTCCTTCGTCAAGCTCCAAGCTTCGTCGAACGGATCCCGCCTCATGGTGAACCTCCCTAACACCTTCGCAAGTCTCGTAAGTGTGCTAGCACTTGTGTTTTGCTACAAAAACACACTCATTGCCTCCCTAAAGCTCACGGCAGTGAGCTGTGAGAAGAAGGAGATTAAGCCCCTTTTGGCGTGAGATGTGAGAGAGAATTGGAGGAGAGAAAATTGTGAAATTGGTTAGTAAAAGATTTTCCAAAAACCTTTATATATTTCCAAGAAAATACATTAAACAATTACCAAATAATTTATAAAATAATCAAAAGGTAAATGTCTCACCAACTTACACTATTTCACAAAACACATCACTATTCATTTTCACTTTATTAAAGTGACATGTCTTGCAATCAATCAATCACATCAATCAATCACATCACTCAAAGTGACTTTTGATTTGATGCTTGATGTGACGAATGATTTGACGCTTGATGTGACTTGCGTCACCCGCACTCGAATTCGAAATACGAATGCGCTCCGCAATCACACTCGGGCTCGGGTTCGCTAATTCTCAATTAGTGATTTTTCCGTCGCGTCGTAATTAAATGATTACGCCTAGCGAATTCACTATTCACGTCGCTAACGAATTAATTCTAAATTAATTCGTTCGCCCGAATTAAAATCTAATTTTACTTCCGCGTCGAAATCTAATTTCATTCAATATATCGAATATATTAATTTACCGATTAATTCCAAATTAATCATTCTCTCTCTTTTGACGATATTTTATCCCAGATAAAATATCTCCGTAATTAATCCTATATTAATTTTCTCTTTCTTCTATATAGTCCCAGATTATTAATGAGTGCGAGCTATGCGTCATCGGTGCATTATCGGGAAGCGACCCATGAGATCTCTGGATAATTCGGCAGTAAATACGGTCGTCGGAGTATCCGAATCACGTACGTACCAAGTACTACGTTCTACCAATTTACGAGACAAGATCGGCTTCTAGCAAAGCACGAAGTCTACCCAATTCTCCGGTCATATTCATCTAAGAATATTTAAGATCTATATCAAGCGTGTATACCAAGTTATGTATGTATATCGGCCCAGTATCGGATAGTCACGTGCTAGGGCTGGGGCTGGATAAGTGTCTGCCCCGTCCGAAGCACATGTCGGATGTCTGGTAACTAGTCTCTATAATCGGATATGCATGACCTTGTCATAATTCCCGATGGCCGGCCAGCACTTAAGAGCACTAATACCGTATCCTGCGTGACATCATCTCCACTATGACTGGAGTGATACTTCCGTCTTGACATCACACCCAATACTCTACGATTCTCAATATACCCAGCATTGGCGTACACAGAACCGGTTAGAGTCCTAGACGACCTCAACTAAAGTATATTGATTGTCGTAAGCATTAGCGGTGCAAGTCTCAGGTTAAGACCATACACACCTACCTTGATGTCGGACTCCCATAGACACATAGTCATAATACCAATGGGATTCCGAGTGGTCTATCCAGAGCGAAGCTGTTTCCCGTACCATCGGTGAAACACAACCTCCTATCGCACTTGCATAAGTATCCTATACTCAAATATATGAGAACTATGCTGTTGTGCCCTCACAACGCGCACAAGTGCAATACTAGCATATTCCGCATTATCGATGTCCAGTCTCGATAATACTAAGACTAGGGATATTTAATGATTAATCCTTCGTGGACTGATACTGTCTCATATCATTCTCAATTCAGGAACTAATCATATGGACCTCTCTTCATTTATATATCTAAGGTGATCTAATCACAAATGATGAGAGCGCAATTTCCTTGTCACATAGTTAATTTGTACAACAACACTATGATCTATACAAATAGTGACGCTATGGGTCATATTATCCAACAATCTCCCACTTGGCACATAGCCAGTCACTCAAGTGTCCCACACCCGAACTATGTACGGTTTGCTCAAATTGCTGAGGAAAGGTTTTCGTCAGCGGATTTGCATGATTATCAACTGACGCGATTTATACGATCATCACATCGCCACGATGTATGATCCGAACGAATCTGATGAATATAGAAGTATATATCTGTATCGTCGATGAGACCTTTAATTCTTTAGACTGTGCTGACGCCCAGCTCAGCGGCTAACAGAATTATATCTAATCTAATTAGATTTATTTTCGATCCAAATGGCTTCTATTGCTGCCTCAGCCGCAGCAATAATCCGCATTTGTTGTTTATTCGGCAACAGTATCTTGCTCGGAAGATTTCCAGCTCACTGTCCCGTTATTCAAAATTTATAGTACCGCAGTATTTAACTGTTTGGAAACTTGCGGCAGTGATCCCAGTCCCTTCAAGTTCTCCTTCTCCATTGTTTAAGACAGCATCTTTAGTTCTCTAAGATACTAACAGATGTCCTTAACTTCAATCCAGTGACTATCACTTGGATTGACCCGATTGTGACTCCATATGCTCAAAGCGTATGAGACACCATATCAAGTACATTTTAAATGTACAATTTCCCAGAGAGTGTTAACAACTCCAAATCTATCCCAGTAGATCTTTATTCCTTGAATAAGGTTGTTACTCTCCAGAATTCTACGGAGAATTTCTATGAAAGCCAAGCTTCCACCAATTGCTTTATGGGAATTTCATTATCAGTGCTCTCCCACTAACCTCCTTATATACACAAGAATCATTTTGTTTTGAGTCAAATCATAAACCATTATGATTATTTCAAAACGACAGTTCCAAGAACCTAATGCTTGCATCAATCCAAACATGGATCGTATAACCCGCAAACCTTGTTTGTCAGTTATACAAAATCGTCAGGATATTGTAAGCATCCTCCAAGAGGTTTCCTTTTCAGGAAAGCGATTTTGATCTTTAACTGACACATTTTATAAATGAAATATGCAGTATCTCAGCAAGCATTATCCAAATGGATTTACCATGGCAACAGGTAAAAGGTTGAACCGTAATCAACACAATGTTGATAACGATACCTTTTCGTCACAAGCCTAGCTTTGTACGTTGGTATGTTGCCATCCATGTATGTCTTCCTTGAAGACGTTTACAGTACCAATAGGCACAATGCCTTACGGTACAACAACTAGTATCCAAACATAGTTGTTATATATGGTATCCATTTCGGACTCATGGCACTTTGCCATAATAGGGAGTCGATACCTCGTATCACTTCCTCAAAACGTAGTCGGTTGGTATACCTCCACAAGATTAATATCTTTATGAGGTTACATCAGGAACCCATACCCCAGGTTGTTTTCTGATTCTTTCCGATCTACGCGGTTCTTGTGTATTCGAAGATTAATGGTACAGATTCATCATTGATGAACTGTTTGTGTTCCTTTAAGGACTTCGTGCCTTGAATAGTATTACTCCGATTTTCATCGAGTATCACTATCCTCCCACTTACCACTGCATATCGGTATTCCTCTTAAGAAAACCGCATGGCGAGCAACAATCACATTGTTCTCTTGTGAGATATATAAGTACTATACTTATGGTTTTCCTTAGGATAACCTATGTATGACACTTATCCAATTTGGGTCCTTAGTTTGGTATCATCCAAACGTTATGCCCGCATACCCAAATTATTAGGAATGAGAAACCTTGTTTCTTTCCTGTTCATATCCTATATGAATCTGTCAAACAGATTTATATGGAACCTTATTCTAAATAAGTTTTGCACTGTTAATACATATCATGTTGAAGGAAATGATAGCTCAGAGCGACTCGTGATAACCCTTATCATGTTCAACAAAATTCGGTTTTCGTTCGGACACACCGTCTAACTGACGTGTCTCGGGAGGAGTCCTCATCTGAAAGAATACTATACTCTTTCATGTATGTTTGAAACTTACTGCTTAAGTATTTTCATTACGGTCTTACCGTGACGGCATAATACTATAGTCGATCTGTTTACCTACTTCGTGTCGAAACTCTAATAGTTTCCGATCTGTGTTCTTCAAAAGAAACACATAACCATAACGTGATGTTACATCCGTTAAGGTCACGAAATATTCATGTTCACATCTAGCCTAGCTAGATATGGGCCCACTAACTTCACCATGAATAGGGCTAACAGATCGGTGGCACTTACATTATTACCAAGTAAACAGTGTTTTAGGTACTTTACCTAACAAACTAGATTCGTAGACTTTATTTGAATAGTCAAATCAGTCCTAGTACCCACTCTTCAAAAGTGCGGATATACGAGTCTTGTTTAATTGTGTGCCAGACAACAATGCCACAAATAAGTCTCTATTGATCAAATCAATTTGAGCTATTTATTTGTCATTTTATATGTTTTGAGATTTTAATTATATTCAAAATATAAATTCTGTTATTCACATCTAATGTGTTTATCTTAATATCATCTTTATATAATGAAACACTTTAGTGTTCTAAAATATAAAGGTTTATCCACAATGGATTAAACACTGATATAAATATAATGTCTCTAGTCTAACTAGTTACCTTATAACAGTTCCTAATTTAAGTACACACCCGAAGGGTAGTTCCTAAACTTAGGCATCTACGGTCGAAACAGCGACTTTCGTCCCGTTTCCGATTCGCAGAGCAATCTCAGCTTGAAGTCAGTATCCTGCTCAAAGCAGATTCTGAACATCAATACATATATTTTATGTACCACACTAAGTATTTAAAATCTAATTTCAATACCAGTTGTGAACATAACTTTGATAAACATTTTTAAAGTCAGAGCCTTGCCCTTTCTTTAATTCCTTCGTGTCTGCCATATCCAAATGGTAGTCACTTTGGGATATGTCAATTATCCTTTTCAATATTTCAGGAACCTTAGGCCAAGCCTTGGGTTTTTAGAATATCGAAACAATGTGC